>JAPWLS010000677.1:0-22207 GCA_028551675.1 Tineola bisselliella | reverse complement strand
ATTAGCGTAATAAAACAATTTCCTTTAAAAAATTTCTTTTAACTAATATTTTACATTGGCAACAAACTGTTTAAAAAGTAAAATTTGGCATGGTTGATTTTCCCGAGACAGAGTGAAATAAAAACCGTTTTGTGAGTATAATATTATTATGAAAATGGAGTGGGAGCCAAAACATGAAGGATTAAGACAGATTCTAACACTTCTTAAAGAATCTCAGTCACCAGACAATGCCACTCAAAGAGCAGTCCAACAAGTATCCTTTTCGAATTGTGTGCTCTATCGGCGTGGATATTCTTTATCTTTGCTTGATTTAATTTGTTATACTTACGTTAGACTTTTAGTAATTGTACATACAGCAAAGTTTCTTATCATGAAATGCTGCATACGCAATTTTATAAATTAAGCGTCCCTGTGCTTTCTGAGATAAAATCGATTTTTCCGTCATGTCAGTATTTGACATGTCAATATGTCTTGGTGGTATTTTCCTTAACAGATTATATTCAGAAACTTGAAGAACTCAACAACATTCCGGACTTCAATAACTATTTAATATTTGTGTTAACGAAATTAGTTACTGAGGAGGAGCCCACTAGGTCATTGAGTGGGTTAATTCTTAAAAACAATGTTAAAGCCCATTTTAATGATTTCGTGCCAGAAGTTGCGGAGTTTATTAAGAGGGAATGTTTGTTGGCTGTGGGAGATCCATCACCCTTGATCAGAGCTACTGTTGGTATAATTAGAATTAGGTAACAACATATATACAATACCTATAAATATGCAGTGCTATAGGTATTAAGATAAGGACAACGCAAATATATAAAACATAGACCTTTAAATAAATTTTTATTAAAAAAATTATTCATTTTTGTAATTTGACTCTAATAAAGCAATTGCAAACAATTTGAATTATCTGTTGTATACTGGCTGGTATTTATTTATTTATGCTAGGCTATTGACACATCATACACACACTTGCACATCATAGATATCTAAGCCAATTGTCCAGTGTGAGGTGTCTTGAGGTGCATCCAACTATATACATGGGCGTAGCCAGGGTGGGGCAGGATGGGGCACTTGCCCCACCCTGGCTCCAATCTGTAAGGTACCTAATCAAACCTAAAAAACTTAATTATCTAGGTACTAACTATAATATTTAATATCCGTAAGAAAGTTCACACTCGGAAGTCGTCAGTCGACACAAACAAAATTAACCAGGGTAAGACAGCGAGTATAGTTTACTAGTTACATATTATTTTAGACTACTGCCCCACCCTGAGCCCATGGCTGGCTACGCCCATGACTATATATGATGTATAAGTTGATTATGACTTTACAATATTATATTATATTCATAAACATTACAAATAAACACTTGTTTCAACCGAGACCTAGCTTTATGTCACAGACTGGCTTCACTGCAGTGGTAGTCAAAAAACCTTGAATAATTTGTATATATAATACCTTGCTATATGTGTTTATGTTTAATTACAGGGTGCATTTGGTGTGTTAGAGAAGATCTGCGAAGACACAGCAGAGTTGTTAGATAGTGATGCGTTAAATCGCCCTCTCAATGTTCTCATACCAAAATTTCTGCAATTTTTCCGGCATACATCGTCTAAAATTCGTTGCCATGCTGTCGCGTGTATCAATTACTTTGTGATCGGAAGGACGCAGGCTCTTATGATTCATATTGATTCCTTTATTGAGGTAAATTTAAATAATATCATAGATTTTATAGTGATTTTAGAGATTTCATTTGAACATGATTTACACTAATCTAAGACTATCTCTACATTTTTTTAAAATTACAATTTAGTCAGATTGACAGTTGTAGTAACTATTGTAGCGATATTGCCAGTAGCCTGCTACTTTTTTTTGAAATTTAATTGCTAAAGTATCTCATTAATTTTAAGTGATTTTTGAAATTTATGATGGTATCTGTGATAGAAATATGATTTTCGGATCTAGGTTCTATCTGTGATAGAAATATGCAAAAATGTTTGCCGTGCCCTCGTCATGTTGTTGGAAGTGATCTTCGTTCTAAAAATTGCAATATAGATCTAGGTTCTATATTTTTCACAAGTCTAGATCTAATTAATTAATTTTTTCTAAGATTATCATAGGATAACTTATAAAAAATTTAATGTGAATCAATAATGTTTTATTTTAAAAATAAGTTGGCGATTTCTTGAACAGATTATATGCGTTAAATAATTTTTTAACCAAATTAATAATAGAAATTAATATTTTAAAAATTAATGTTTAGAGACCCAGTTTCTGACACTTAAAATTTATTTGGTTGTAGTTTCTGACACTAACATCGGCCTAGTTTCTGACACTCATTTGAAAATTATTTTTTAGGTTACATAAGTACTATCAAGTTCCAATTTGTAATAATAAATAATAATTTTCACACTATTAATTAAAATGACGTATAAATATAAAAAGATATAAAAACATTCAAATAAACACAATTTAAAATTAATTTAAATTCTCCACGACTTTTATACAATAAAGTTGTTCGTGGAATTTTAAATTTCAAGGCCATAGGTTTAACTTCTTTTATCGCTTGCTCTAACGCTTTATCATCGTAGCTTACTTTTTTTTTGAATCCCAAAAAATAAAAATAAAATAATATTAATAATAATAAAAGTATTTTATCATCAATGAAAATTATTATTCAATTAAAAACAAATTATTACCGTAATAATTATTTCAAAAATTAACAAAAGTGACATTTTGTCCACACTTGATATTTTTGTATTAAAATTAATTTTTAACAATAAATGATATTTTATTTACTCTACAAAATATTCAACATTAATTAATTACTGTAATTAAAGAAAATTATAAGACAAAGAATCACTATAAACCTAAATAAATATTTTTACATTTTATGGAGATGTGTTTTGCGCGCGAACTGCAAATCTAGTTGGTCGCGCCTGCACTAAAAATCGAGTTGGCCGCGCCTTATGAGTGTCAATAACTGCAACATGCCAATAAAATTGAGCCTAGTTATTGACACTCATATTTTAATAATAAAATATTGTTTTTAATGATATTTTAATATTTTATAGCGAAGAAAAGGCTATTATTAATCATACAATATATAATTATATATGTTTTTATACTTACATGACTGTTAAAACGCGTATTCAATATACGGACACTCTTACGTCAATAACTTAGACTACAACTGAAAAATCGCTTCGACCGTCACTCAGGGCCTTAAATATTTTTTTTTTGTATAAAGTTGTTTTGTTTATAACTATTGCTATTATAAAATCAGTACTTAATTAAATTATTTTACTTTTGAAAAAATTAATTAACTTATATAAGAAACAATTTTTCTTTAAATTGAAATTAAAGTGAAAAGTGTCAGAAACTGGGTCAGTGTCAATAACTGGGCTGACGATGCGGATGACGCCGAACCCGATCGTGACTCCGACATACGTCCCAGGTTTCACAAATCACGTCTGCATACCATTAAGCATAACAACTGTAAGTTATTATTTTTAATGTTAAGAATGTGTTGTTTCTAGAACTAATTTAATTTCTATTTGACAGCATTTGGCAGTCAACTGGCTTCAGGTGATAGCAACATGACGGGAGGTGATTCTGACTCTGAGGATGAAGGAGCAGATGTTGATGATGGATCATTATCAGATTGGAATCTTCGTAAATGTAGTGCAGCTGCATTGGACGTGTTAGCTAATGTATTTGGAGCTGATCTTTTGCCAGTATTGTTACCGTTGTTGAAGGAAACGCTTTTCCATGAAGATTGGATTATTAAGGTTAGAAATTATTGTTTAAAAATTATTATTGAAAAAACTTTCTGTTGAAATATGATAGAGGACTGTTTATACTGGAGTTATTTTTGTGAACCAGTATTCAAGTTTTCACGGATGTTGAGACATGTCTTCATCTTTGTTTGTCAGGAAAGTGGTATCCTCGCTCTTGGTGCTGTTGCGGAAGGTTGTGTGAACGGTATGGTGCCGCACTTGCCTGATCTTGTTCCGTATTTGGTGCGATGCCTGCAGGAGCGAAAGGCCTTAGTACGAGCTATCACTTGTTGGACATTGTCTAGGTACTCTCACTGGATTGTGTCTCAACCTCATGATCTCTATTTACGACCGGTTATGACTGAGGTAATATTCAAATTAATATTAATAATTTTAAATATTATAAGCTACTTTTTTAATGGTAGCTGCCCATGTGACGAAATATTTTCATGCAGCAGTCATTTCTGCTATGCTGATTTGGTTATTCAAATGGGCACTAACCAGATTGATAGGCATAATTCTGACACCTAAAGATCGTTTCATTACTTCCCATATATAAGTTATAAACAAGATATACATTATAATTAATTTACTTATGAAAGCATTTCAAATTTCTTTATTGTAGTGCATTTTGTTAGCAGCTATGAGTAGAGTATGATTCAAAGTACTGATGTACCGATGTTACCAATGTTCATTTATACTTGTGTAGTTTGTACATTAAATCCTATAATATTATTGTTTACAGTTATTAAAACGCATACTAGATAGCAATAAGCGTGTTCAAGAGGCAGCCTGCTCTGCGTTTGCGACGTTGGAGGAGGAAGCCTGCACTGATTTGGTCCCTTATCTCGGCTTTATTTTGGAAACTTTAGTATTCGCATTCAGCAAATATCAACATAAAAATCTTCTCATATTGTATGACGCCATTGGGACATTAGCGGACTCTGTCGGCCATCATTTAAACAAACCGGAATATATTAACTTGCTGATGCCACCACTTATTAACAAATGGAATGTGCTGGAAGATGAGGATAAGGATCTCTTCCCATTGCTTGAGGTGAGTTGCTATTACTCTCAAATTAAACAGACTTTATATTTGTGTGACATGAATTTAAGTTTTAAAACAATTGTAAATATAAAACAAGAATAGCATGTAATAGTCCCATGATATATTATCTTTTATTCTGAGACTACTCTAGAAATATAATGTACCTGATTTTTCTTTAACCTTAACCCCCCACTGAGGTCTCTCGGGTTTTGAGAAAATAAAATGTTTGAATTACTCTAATTGGTTAATTAATTTTATTTATTCTTGCTGATTTATGGTCTCATGTGTGTGTGTCAATAAATTATTAGAAAAAACGTCAGTGTTTACGTGAAATTGAATCCACCTCAGTAGTTAAGGGTTAAGTCAATATGTATTTTATATTGTTTCAGTGTCTATCATCGGTTGCCACAGCCCTACAGTCGGGGTTCTTGCCATATTGCGAGCCTGTGTTCAAACGTTGCGTCTCCCTCATAGAGCAGACTCTAAACCAATATATTGTAAGTATAGTTGAAAACCAATTAAAATAGATATAACATAGGATGTGTTAGGCCCGTACTCAGAGACTATACTCGAGCATAGATTCACTGAGTAGAGTTCAAAATTTCAGTCATTCAGTTGTACAAAACAAAATAGACTAATCGTATGTTTAAAACAATGTTAAGTGTAATTTTTAACCCTTGGTAATCCATTGCAACTGTTACTGTCATTTAACTGTTATTACGTTCTTATACAAGCATTTATAAACAATTAAATCGTTACTTATCTATATCTATACTATTATATAAAGAGGAAACATTTGATTGTTTGTATGTATTGAATAGGCTCCGAAACTACTGGACCGATTTGAAAAATTCTTTTACCATTAGAATCGTAAAAAATCTCTGATGAACATAGGCTATATAATATTTTCAATTGTGTTTAAGATATATTTAATTTTATTTTAGGTTTACACAATTCGAAGTCTATGCCTAATTTTGGCGTTCATACGTGCCGTCAGTTTTTCAATTGTTTTTTAAGATATATTTAATTTTATTTTAGGTTTACACAATTCGATGTCTATGCCTAATTTTGGCGTTCATACGTGCCGTCAGTTTTTCAATTGTTTTTTAAGATATATTTAATTTTATTTTAGGTTTACACAATTCGATGTCTATGCCTAATTTTGGCGTTCATACGTGCCGTCAGTTTTTCAATTGTTTTTAAGATATATTTAATTTTATTTTAGGTTTACACAATTCGATGTCTATGCCTAATTTTGGCGTTCATACGTGCCGTCAGTTTTTCAATTGTTTTTTAAGATATATTTAATTTTATTTTAGGTTTACACAATTCGATGTCTATGCCTAATTTTGGCGTTCATACGTGCCGTCAGTTTTTCAATTGTTTTTTAAGATATATTTAATTTTATTTTAGGTTTACACAATTCGATGTCTATGCCTAATTTTGGCGTTCATACGTGCCGTCAGTTTTTCAATTGTTTTTTAAGATATATTTAATTTTATTTTAGGTTTACACAATTCGATGTCTATGCCTAATTTTGGCGTTCATACGTGCCGTCAGTTTTTCAATTGTTTTTTAAGATATATTTAATTTTATTTTAGGTTTACACAATTCGATGTCTATGCCTTTTTGGCGTTCATACGTGCAGTCAGTTTTTCAATTGTTTTTTAAGATATATTTAATTTTATTTTAGGTTTACACAATTCGATGTCTATGCCTAATTTTGGCGTTCATACGTGCAGTCAGTTTTTCAATTGTTTTCTATATCTATATCTATACTTCTATACTATTATATAAAGAGGAAACATTTGATTGTTTGTTTGTATGTATTGAATAGGCTCCGAAACTACTGGACCGATTTGAAAAATTATTTTACCATTAGAATCCTACATTATCCCTGATGAACATAGGCTATATAATATTTTCAATTGTTTTTTTTTTAAGAAATATTACATTTTAAGTTCACACAATTCGATGTCTATGCCTAATTTTGGCGGTAAATGTGCTGTCAGTTTTTCGATTGTTTTTTAAGATATATTTCATTTTATTTTAAGTTCAGACAATTTGATGTCTATGCCTAATTTTGGCGGTCAAACGTGTTGTTTGTTTGTTTTTTTTTTTTTTTTAAAGAAATATTACGTTTTATTTTAAGTTCACATTGTAATTCATATCTAATTCAATGAATATAAAAGCGAAAGTTCTCTCGAAATCCGCTTGACATACAAAGATGAAATTTGACAGGGAGATATTTTATAGTTAGTTGTCGTCTGCAAAGAACGGATTTTGCAAAGGAGTTATTAAGGAGACATTAAGGAGTTGTAAGGGCTCTCGCAGGTTTGTATAATTTTTTTGCTACAAATGATCAGGTGATGGGCCTTAGTTTGGGGTTAGGTCATTATACAGTATGTATGTACGTATCTATAAGTATTTTTTAGAGAAACTTATGTAAAATAACACTGCGGATTAAAATGGATTTTACAAATATAATTATCACAAAGCAAAAAGACAAGGAAGAAAAACAAAAGAAAAAACATGACATATGAAATGTCAAAATACTAAAATCTTCATAATTAATAGCTGTGTTTTATTAACTTACTTAAAATTCTTTTAGGCGAACAAACAAAATCCAGATCAGTATGAAGCCCCCGACAAGGACTTCATGATTGTCGCTTTGGACTTATTGAGTGGCCTGGCTGAAGGATTGGACGGTTACATTGAGCAGTTGGTTGTTAATTCAACATTAATGCAGTTGCTGTATCAATGCATGCAAGATGATTTGCCTGAGGTCAGTTTTTGATACTGTGTTAATTACCCCCACATAGTATAAAATATAGTCGTTCTTCTGTACTATCTAATATTAGAAATTACTACAGATATTTTTGCATATGGCAGAATTACTTACAAGGACAGTTCAAGTGTAGAAAGGTTATGTGTAAATTCATTACTGCTTAAATTGCAGTTGGTCATAATACCATTAAATTATAATTAAACATCAAATAAATCATTGTCATTGAATAATACTTAGGATACTGATTTTTCTGTGGTAACTTCTGGTTAATATTAATAGTATTATTAGGTGCGCCAATCGTCATTCGCTCTGCTCGGTGATCTGACGAAGGCCTGCTTTCAACACGTGTTGCCATTCATACCTGACTTTCTACCTATTCTTGGAATGAATCTGAACCCTGAACACATCTCTGTCTGCAATAACGCCACGTGGGCCATTGGAGAAATCAGCATTAAATTAGGTAAAAATATGTATTCGTAATTTATGAATTATAATCCGACCAAATTGAAAATTAATTTGATTTCATATTTGTGTTGTCTATTAATGTTTAATTTCTAAGCATTGTTTATTTCTATAGGTCCAGATACTTCTAGATATATACCATTGGTTCTCAAACATTTAGTGGCGATAATCAACACACAAAACACGCCCAAAACTTTGCTCGAGAATACCGGTAAGTGATATGTGTGAAAACTTATTATTTATTTTAAATCTACAAATCCTGTCCTGAATTATTTCAATAATCCCTGATTATTTTTATTAAACACGCTAATTTCATTTGTGCTATTGTTAATATTTGATGTTTGAATTAATCGCCAAATGTTCGTGTTGGTATTAATTCATGCATTCCTTCGATGTTTTAACCCTTTGGGTACTGAATTATTTAAAGAGTATCATACATCTGAAACGTATTTAATTTGTTGCTATCTGAAGTAGTATGATAATGCAATATTTTGTATGTAACAAATTGTTTATTTTAATTTAAGACATAGTTTAAACCAAGCCCGTTTAGCTTGCGTTATTTGAAATGACGAGTCGGACTCGTCAAATGTTATTACGCCAAAATTTGCGCATGACGAGCGTGAGCCGTCAAATGTACCCAAAGGGTTAATAAAAGGTTGTTTGTTATCAATTTATTTTTGAATATAATTCTCTCTCTCTCTCATATATGTTGCTTATAATTAGTGATGTTTTGTGTAATTCATAGTCATTTGATTCCCATTTATTTTGTTCTATTTATTATTATCTACATATATGTATAAAAACATTTAACACTATTTACTTGTATGTCTATTTGAATTATTGTGTTTCATATAAGTTGGTATTTATGTTCGGTTTAGTTTGTGCCGTAGTGCGCGTGCGCCACACGAGTCTTGAGTTTTGCATACATGTGTCGACTCAACGCTCGTAACGTTAGGCTTTATGATTGGTTTATGTTAAGTATGTTGATTTGTTTTTATTGGTTTTGTTCTCGGTATGTGGCGTGTAGCAATAACTATCGGTCGGCTAGGTTATGTGTGCCCACACGACGTCGCTCCCGTATTACAACAATTCGTTCGCCAGTGGTCTGTAGTCATTTTTTTTATTATTATTATTAATTATATTTTATATTTATTAATTAATTAATTTAAAGTACATTTAAGTTTTTTCTTTAGTATTATTGTATTGTTTTGATTGTGGATGGTGTTTGTTGGATTGGTGTTATTATTATTTTATTAGTTGTTTTCTTTTTTCAAATTGTTTTACTTGTAATTGTTTCTTTAGTGATATTGTTGTTTTATGTTTCGACCACACAACTACACCACGTATCTGTTATTTGTGGGTTTATCTGCAATTATGTCCAAACATGTTAAACACCATCCGCTTTCTTAAGCTTTTACGAATGTTAGCCAAACTGCAACTTACTTCTACATCATTTAGTCACAATATTTAAACAGTTCTATATAATAATCCAACGAATATTTATTTTTTATTTATATATTTATATGCATATATTATCTAATACACATTTTATTATAGTTTTATGATTAGTACTTTATTAAATATTTTTTTCTTTCAGTTTGGAATGCCTCTAACGATCATTGTGTCCGATTAATTATGTGTCGTCTACATATTATTATTATTATTATATTTCCTCCTGTTTTTTAAAATAATTTTATTCCTTTTCAACTAATTCCCCTACACCCTTACCATCATTAGTTAAGTGATATTGTATTGCGGTGATAGTGTCTTTGGGTTATTTACGTGTGCGAATTGTTCGTGCAGGTGCACCTCGTTGCGCAACATACGCGACAACGACGAGAAAGATTCAGCCTTCCGCGGCATCTGTCAGATGATACAAGTGAATCCCGGCGGCGTGGTGTCCGACTTCATGTACTTCTGTGACGCCGTCGCCTCCTGGTCGCATCCCAAAGACGACCTCAAGGACATGTTCACGAAGATACTGCATGGATTCAAGAACCAAGTCGGCGATGAGAACTGGCGCCTGTTCGCGGACCAGTTCCCCGTGCAACTCAGCGAGAGACTGTCCGCTATGTGCGGGATATAAGTCACACGTAACAACACATGGTGAGCTATCATTATCTTCCTCTTCTTCTTCAGAACTAGGGCCGACTACTTTTTCAGTAAATAATTACCATAACACTATTTTTTATATAACAAATGTATGAACCCCAGTATTTCCTTAGATATAATAAACTTAATTACGGATTAATTAAGGCTTGGCTTTAGTTGCGGACCCCAAAACTGTACAAATAATGAAAAGGTTAGGTTAGAGTTAGCTCTATATTAGTCATAGCCCGTTATAAACTTATCTTTTTTAAAAAAATTGGCATAATTTAGAATTTTTTTTTTTTACATTTACACATTTAGTAAATCCTGGGGTACTCAACTAAAGCGTAACCCCGTTCCATATAAAAACATTCAGATTCCACTATAGTTTGTATAATTTTCTTATAAGGTCAATTTTTTTGTTTATTTTCATTTTCAGGGGTTATTTCAGGGGCCACCGGGGATTGTGGTGTTATGGGCGCCGGTCGCAGGACGCAAGTCTACGCGGGAACTGTGCCAATTGTTTGTACTCTCAGCGAGTCGCTCCAGTCCCGTACACATTTGGTTTATTAACGAAAAAAATAAAGATAATTACAACAATATTTTAGATACTGGGACTAGGGGTGTACATTGTATCGAGGTTTATTTTTTGCCTAAACAGTACTTATTGTAATGAGAAATTTTTAGTTTTTTTTTGTTTTTGAGAAATTTCTTTAGAAGTAAAGAATTATTATTTTGGATGTTGATTGACTTGATTTTGTTATTTCGATCTTTACTCGGAGTTTATTTACGAGTTAGATTTGGATTATCGAAATTAATATGATATAGCGATATAAATATTATTAAAATCTTTGTATTCTTAGCCGTTCCTCGAATGCTTCTCCGCTCGTACTCGGAAATTCTTCGAGGATGAGTCGAGTCGAGTGAAGTTTGAGGGACATTTAAAATAGAGGAGTTAATTGTAATTGCATGATAGATTAAGTATTATTAATATAGCTTATGACAATGAGGCAACAATGTCTTGTATTTTTCGATATGTACTTTTTGTTTTCATACATTTTTTTTTAATTTCGCGATTTGACGCGAAACAAAGTTTTGTTTAATAAAAGTATAATGTATTAGATTCAGTGCGATGCATAAAATTTTTGATTGTGATTATACTTGTGCTATATATTATACATACGAACATGTAGATGTATATATTTGTAGAGAAAAAAAAAACATGATGATATTTAGGAGTTATATTATTATAACATATATTTATTAATATATATTTTATACATTTATTATTATTATATCTGGTCAAACCTTTATATTATTATATATGTATATACACGAAAGCCAATATCGCTGCAAAATAATCGCTCAATATATTATTTTGTTTTGTATTATTTTAATTAATTTTATATTTGTATATTTAGGTTTATTTAAAAAACTAAGGGCATGAATTGAATTCTGATGTGAGTTTAGACTACGGTTGATGTATACCATCTAAATTGACGCACTTTTGTTAGAACGACTTAAATGAAGTTTTTAAATGTGACTTTGGCAGTTAAATAATTGTCTTTCACATATTTATGATTACGTTCAGTTTTAAAAAGATCACAATAACAACAGTGAATTATTGAGTAGTTTTTTCTTAACAATAAATATAAAATTATTGTATTTTGGTAGACCTTTCTATTTTACCAAAATTGAATTTAAAAAAAATGTTTTTTGTGTTGAAGGCGTATATTAAAACTAGTGTTATGCCTTCGGCTACGACCGCGAGCGGCCTCTGGACTTGAACATAAATAGTTTTTTTTAATCCTGAAAAAAATTCAGTTCCTGAACAAAATTGTCCTTTACACGACTACTTTCCGAGATATAGCAATTTCTTAAAAATATAAAAAAATAAAATCTGTGACTGAAGTTTTTTTATGTTTTTTTTTCATAACATCATTTTTCATCAACATAATCGAGTCAATTCAGTTATATAATTACTTAAATTAACAAATTCCAATTATGGTAAAATAGCGGGGTTCAATTTGAATATGCTGTTTGTGTATGTGACCAATCTATGCTTATCCACTGAGGTTATGCAGGTGGAGGTATGGGCTTGCATACTAATTGGTTATAGCCTATCAAGTGCATTGGTATTGTCGAACCAACAGTTGCTTCTGCTCATGATTGGTCAGACTTAATCTAAACTCTCGGTGGATATTTATGTCGAGTACGAATGTCGATTTATTTTCGATAAGGCCCGTTCGAGTTTGATATTGACTAATTTAAAAAAATATATTATATATTCGTATTACATAGAAGGAAAGTGTATTTAAGTGAACGTGTATTTTTTGGATAAAAATAATGTCGAGTAATTTAGTGCAGAAAATGTGACAATCATCACCTGGTACAGTTTTCGTTCATTTCTTACTTGACCTACAAATATATTAATACCAAATAGTATTTTTATTGTATGCACACGAATATGTTGTTTATAATGTGTATTATTATATGTAAATACATTGTATTGTTATTATTATTATTTCTTTTGTTTTATAAAATATAAAGTCTGACTGACGTCTGTTAGTATGTAACATTGTTTAGTTCATATATAACGAGGTTTATATTAATATGTATGCATATATAAATAGTATATTAATAGTTTATAGGCATTGTATGATTATTATTTTTTATGTTTTCGGGGATATTTAAACTTTGTTTTGACATTTTAACATTCCGTGTGTACGAAATTGTAATTGGGTATTGTGTGTTGTTTTTATAGTGCATTTGTGCTCGAGGAATAATTAAGGTCCCATGTTGTGGACGTGGTTTGAATTTTTTATATTTGGCCGGAAGTGACCTAGTCGCGTTTCGGATCACTTCGGAAATAGTCGGGTGTAAGGAGGAGAGACGTTCAATGTGACAGAATATTTCTCGCAACACAAATGTTTTATAAATAGTATGTATGTATGAGTAGGGTTCTCCTTGTCCCTGAATCCCTATTAGTTCCTATCCCGAGTCCTGTCTAGTCCTATCCTTGTTATGTGCCAACGCAGCCTGGACCGAGTGCGGATGCATTACGCCACTCTTTAAAACTTCTTAATTTTAAATTATCGTTTCGAAATTGTACTTTAAATTCGTAGAGTGGCCTCGCCGTTTAGTCATCAGTGTAGGCTCTCATAACAAGTTGTCTCCTGACGTGTTTTATTTCCATTTCGCAATTAAAATGCAAAAAAAAAGTCGATATTTATATCAGATGTCAAAATCAATTAGAAATATTATTAGTTAAAAAAGTTTTTGAAAAATCCTGAAGCATGTAACATCATGGACACCAGAATATAGTCAGAATAAATAATTAACGAAAAAGATCAATGATATAGTGCAATTTTGTGCCACTTTATTCACAACTTCGGTCGTGTCTAGTGCTATAACGCTTGGTGTACATGTTTTATGTTAAGTTTCAGGATATCTTAAAATAGCAGAGTTTTAATATTTAAAAAATAATTTAATGATTTTGCGACATATTTGAAATGTAGTCTAAAATGCTCAAACGAAGTTTTTAGTGTTATGTCTCGTTTATTTAAATAAGTGAATATTTTTTTTGATATTCAGGTCTATAAGTTACTTTCTAATTGCAAAAGGTTCACGCGTCGGAGATTTTTTATGAAATAACTAAGTTAAACAGTTAGTGTTGGTATTCCATCTCGAATCGTAATATCGTTGTAAGGTTAGTCGGATTTTAACGATTGAATAAAAAAAAATTTTTTTTTTGTTAATAAAAAAACAAAAACCGTGATAATAGTTTTATAATGTGTGATTGCGTGTGTGTACGAGAGGCACTCCTTCCTCGTAGTTAATAATGTATGGGTGTTTATATACGATTCGATAATATATATTTATTTTAATATTATATAGGGTATGTATTTAATTATATTGAAATATTTTCAAAATTTATAACGGTCGCTCGTTCGCAATTTAAATTTGGAATGAAATATTGTTATATTCTAAGTTTAAAAAATAGCATTCTTTTTTTTAAATTAATGGCCGCAAATGTTCGAAGACGATTCTGCCAATGTAGAGTATTCGAGCTACATCGCACCAAGAAAATATAAAATTTTAGTGCACACGTCATGTCAAAAATCCATCTTATTAGCGATGTATAACGATTTTATTAACGCATTTGGTTGGTAGTAGTTTTAAATTGCGTCTCATTATAGCTGAGTTTTATTTTGCAAATGAGCGATATATTATGGGGGAAAATTTATAGTTTTTTATTATATGCGTATATGTATATATATGTACAATGCTTACACCGAATTCGTCGCTATTGTTGAAATAAATATTTTATCTTATAATTTATTTATTTTTTTGATTGTATGTGTAATTTATAAAATATTAGAATTGTAATGTTAGGGTTAAATGTGTTTGTTATGATACGAAAGTGAGTACTATTTACAATTACGTCATTGTTTAGTTTTTTTTGACAGTTTTAAAATCGCAGAAATTGGTCTTTCATTTCAATCAAAATATATCAAGTTTTATTAACGTTATGTCACTCGAGTTATAATACAAAATTCTCTTTATAATTCTTTATATTTATAAGGACAATAGTACATATATCTGGATAATGCTTTTTTTTCATTTTAAATATTAGTAATTGGAGGTAATTAAAAAAAAAAATGTTTTTTATTTAAATTACAGTTTAATTGTTTTATTTTTCTTTGGTACTTTACTTTGTGTCAGATATTTAAAATAATAATAAAATAGATATAATCATAAAGTATTATTTGATAAAAATTATAACACGAACTTTGTGCAAATAATTTGTTACTCACTTTTGTATTGAATACAAACAAGCATCATGTTTAAGTAAGGAAAAGTTATTCTCTAGTTTTGTGGTAAATTTTGCTTGTAAATTGACATCACTTTATTAACATTACATTTCGTTAAATAAAGCACTCATTGTTCCATGTACGTTCGATTTTTATTTTTACCTTTATTGTTAGACTTTCTTTAAAAGAAGATACTTCAAAAGGTGTGTCTATTATACTAGAAAAGACATTAAGAATAAAATTGTTTCAGTGAATTATTTTACTTAGGTCATTTAACGGTTCTATAATTGAAAATGAGACACGTGAATTAATTTACTGTACTCCGATAATTGAATCAATAGAAAAAGATATTTTAGATTTTTCTGGTGGCGGGGGAGGAGTCGAGGGGGTGTAGTTTCTTAGTAACGCAGCTAAGAGATGTCTGCAGATGGCTGAAGCTGGTGGTATTGTAGTCCTATCCAGTTCCACATCAGCGAAGGTACGACGTCTTCGAAGACGTTCTGACCACGTCGGATCGTTGCTTATTATTTCACCTGGAAATATAAGTGTCAATCAGGAGTTATATTTACTTATTGCTGTCTGAACTAATTGATGGGCTTTGGTGTAAAAAACTAAAAATACTCAGCCAATAAATATCATTCCAAAATTGTTTCCTAAAAATTTAAACACGGGAGGTAGTGTCACTTTTTTAGCAGTGATTTATCTGCGACTCAAATGTAATTGATTGAAGAGTTTAACCATTACTCTGTTCGAAATCGAAAGTCAGTCAGCGCGACCGCGGTGGGTGTGGGCGTGGGAGGCTGTGAAACTCGTCGTGAAACCTATGAAAAAAAGTGATAGATCTGCGAATGAAAATTTGTTTATATTGTAAATTATTGATGATTAAACGTAAAAATACTCGTCAGCCACTTTGCCGATGGGGGGGACATCGTCAGTCAGAGGTTTGAAGTCGTCGGAAAATTGGAAAATTCAAGTGATCGATCTTCACTTGAAATTTTGTGGAATGATTATTAATATCTAATCAAGCATGAAAGTGAACGTCAGCCACGTTGATCGTGGTGGATTCATCGTCAGCCGGCTTTCCAAAGTCGAGAGTGCTGACCAGGTTCCTCTGGCGCGCTGCATCTTATGCAGCTCGACTAACGAAGAATCCACCGGCGTCGTGCCGACTGACGATTGTTTGTTTAAAGTGTGAAACAAGTTCTCTATAATTTATTAATTTCAAGTCAATATAAATCACTTGATCGAATTTTTGAATTGTTATGTTATGTATTGTTATATTTATTTATTTATTATTGTAAATTAAAATGTCATGCTCATTTAAATAACATTTATTTTTTATTGCTTATGAAGTATATAATAATATCACAACATACATGAATGATTTCCTTTAAAAGAATCACATCACAATCACAAGAGGCACATTGAGACGGTACAGACTGCGCTGTTTACTGGAAAACTTGTTTTGGAAATGACTGATCCAAAGCATTTCTGCGTTATTTGCTCGAAAAAGAGTGAACAGTTAATTTCATCTACCAGTGATACATTAAACGAGTGTCAAACAGTGTGGAAAATTCGAAAAGAAAATGATTTGTCAATGAGCGATGTAAGACTGCCCGAAAACATTTCATCTGCGAGCAAGTATCATTCGAAATGTTATAGACAATTCACCACTCTGTCGAAAAAACATAGAAAACCTAAGGAAATTGATTTTTCAGAAACATCAGATTTACCAAAGTTTGTTGTGTATACTTTACCGTTTGCTCGACTTTAGTTAAGGTAAATGCACCTATTCGTGAAACATGTACCTATCATGAAACGTTTGTATGCATGTATGAATAAAATCGTACGTATGTTTGCGAAAAAAATTGTTTATTTCGTATGTGTGATTAAATTACAATGAAAAAACCAATTTTTAAATGGTGCTTACTGAGTACACTGTGTTTTATACGTAAGGAATTAAATACTGCTGTTTTTTTTTTCAATTTTAACAATAACACCTCCCTAACTTCAAAATAGTGCATACTGCAATATTTATGTTCTTATCAAGTTCAGTGCTTTATTGTCTTGTAATATTTAATTTGTTTATTGTATGATAATGGTTTTTGGTAGTTAATGAAAAAAAAAACGAGAATCCAAGCGGATTTTTTTTCTCATAATTGTTATAAGTAAATGTTTAAAAAATATAAAAATTTAAAACTTATAATAACAGACTATAATGTACAGGTTTGAGACTATAAGTACTACGTATTATTTACTATGAGTGAAAGTTTTAAGGGGCCCACCTAGTTTTTTTTATTAAAATTAAGTAAATTTTTTTTGTTCATTTTTCGATGGGTTATACTTCTAAAAATAACATACTAAAATTTTAAATCGATATCTCAAATAGGTTTTGAGTTACAGCCATTTAAAGAGTAGCCGCTGGACAGTTAGATAGTTTGTATTTGCTACGGGACGTACTATATATGAGGTATTGCCGGAGCCTGCAGTCTTTTACAACCATTGTAATACGATTCCGGTTCCTAACGTAGGCTTTCAGGTATCCAGAAATATATCAGTATAGAAATTTCGAGAAATCCACGTGTTTTACGGAGTCAAATACATATTGTTTTGTTGTATCGTGCACTTCATAAGTTAGCACGTTTAATTTTATTGAAAATACGTAAATAATCTCCGTATAATAGACGTCTTGTGACTGTGATGCGTCTTTTAGGCGTCGAAATAAACGGGATAAACTTTTTTTGTGGAATAATGGGTCTAGCATGCAAATTTTGTCATCAAACTTTTGCTGGATGTTTCACAAATTCGCGGACTGCAGCTGAAACAGTGTGTAAACTTGGTATGCAACAAGCTGTAAATGAAGAAAAAGAGCTTATATCAAAGGAAGAAAACTCAGAGATAGGCCTGAAAAGCAGACTAGCTGTAAGTATGATTTTAATTCATTTATAACAGTGAAAACGACCATTTTATCTTTAAACGCGTTTTTCTCGAAACAGCATTTTTCGAATTTGCTGCAGTGATTACAAGACGAATGATCCGATCGCTATCGCCGATATCGCTACGCCGGTGGATTCTTCGTCTATCGAGCTGCATAAGATGCAGCGCGCCAGAGGAATCTGGTCAGCACGCTCGACTTTGGAAAGCCGACTGACGATGAATCCACCACGATCAACGTGGCTGACGTTCACTTTCATGCTTGATTAGATATTAATAATCATTCCACAAAATTTCAAGTGAAGATCGATCACTTGAATTTTCCAATTTTCCGACAACTTCAAACCTCTGACTGACGATGTACCCCCCATCGGGAAAGTGGCTGACGAGTGTTTTTACGTTTAATCATCAATAATTTACAATATGAACAAACTTTCATTCGCAGATCTATCACTTTTTTTTATAGGTTTTCCGACGAGTTTCACAGCCTCCCACGCCCACACCCACCGCTACTGGACTGGCTGACGCGCGAATCCTATATGTTAATGTTGAGAACTACGCATGGTAAAAAAATTGTGTGCAGATCGATCACTAGTCCAAAAGTGACACCACCTCCCGGACCATAAGAAGCTCCTATGATTATCCAGATATGGGGATTTTCTAGTAGGATTCTCGAAGGACCAGATTAAATAAAATTACACAAAACCAAACCGTACATGGTAGGTTAATAAACAGAAGGTAGTTGATAAATAACAACAATTACAATAGAAACTACACAGTAAACAAACAATCTTAACAGAAGGTAGTTGATAAATAACAAAGTTTCAATATGATCTGAAAAGAAAACAAATATGCACTGAGAACGTGTCAGAGAAACACGTATTAACTATACAGAGTAAGCCAAGGACATTAACACTTAGTTAAATTAATATATTGACTGTTTAGTCATTTTTAGATGCATACATTATTTTCTGTTTTGTATCATTAAAATGCTCATCCATTTGTAATTATAAATAGCCCAATTATAGGTTTTATTTCCTACTCAAAAACCAATTACGTAATCCCTACTAACACTTAAAATCTATTCGTTACAAACTAAAATAAAACTGACACTTAATTTGAATGTTTTAGTTTTAACAAATTCGTCGGCACGGATGAGCGATCATGCAGTGAAGCGGAAAGACACGTTTACAGACGTGTCCGTAACACAATATCAGTGACAAAGTACCGCCCGCGCATTTTGTAATGTAATCTTCACACTTTTTTAAAGCTCATAAAAATAGTTGAAAGATAAAAAAAGTATTTTTGCTCCTTTTAATAGACTGAAATGTTACCCGTGCTTGTTGACAGCTTTTGTTCTATTTTATTAAGAGATTTGTTAAAATGTTTGAAAATAAAAGCTGTTTTATTGTTACTTTATTTTCGGAATAAAGTAGCGTGTTTCATCGCAGCCGCTGTCTTTTAAACATTGTACGATCTTAACTAGGCATTTGGTTGTTGTCCTTTTTTTAATTTAGCAAGTATATATTTAGGAACAAATAAGGAATGTTTTCATAATATACAGGATGTTCGGCAGCTAAAAAGATTTCTTCGCACGTACCTATATCTGATATTTTTATGTCATTAAGTGATCACTATAGTAATATTTTCGCAAAATAATTATTTATTATTAGGATGGACTCTACTAATAATATTTAATACGCTATTTTCGGCTTCAAATGTTTAAGAATGACGAAACTGAATCACTCCGTAGGTCAACTAATGTCTTCATTATAACTCGGATCCAAATGTTCCAAAGTAAATATTATTTTAACTAATTTGCATTGATTGTTTTGGAGACGGGTGAAGAAACGAAACACTCAACAGTGTCGACTCGCTTACAACAATAACAAACGAGAAGATGCGCGTGCGACACTCCTAACTAAATAAACTGTTTCTTGGAATTACTTCGTACATATATCTACTTTATATCTATTCACGCGTCTGCTAATAGCTAAAACGATCCTTATTCATTAAATTTAATTTGGTAATGCACTAGCAGGTGTGATCATTTCATCTCATATAGTAATCCATAAATCGTATAAGAGGTGTGTTCTGCCAACATGGGCCGTTGTCATTTTTTGCATTCATCATCTCAGCCCAGCTTAATGAAGTAACTAACTATTATACGTCTATCTGTGAAAGCATTTGTTCGTTCATAGACCACATTAGCTTAACATGAAGCGGAGTGTGACCATATGGCAGGTTTTCATTTCAAAAAAATTACTAAGCCACATTACCCTATGGCAGCTATACTCAAATACAAACACTAATAATAATGAGAAAAAATACACCTCTTCTATAAGACTTCAACTCTCTTCGATCAAACCTAATAATATCAACCGATTTATGGAAAACAAGAAACAGTTTCGTAGGAGATGTACTATTTAATTTAAAATTAGATTTAATTTCGTTGATTATACTATCATAGTATACACTTGCATTGTAACATGATTACTTATTATTAAACTTTAATAATAATAATTAAAGAATGCACGTCACTTTTTCTTTTATTTTGGGGTTCCGTCAATAATTTCGTTTCCGCTACCAAAAAAAGTTTGAGAACCGCTGCCCTACGGAGTTAATACATAACTCCAATAAAACAAACGTTTATTTCTAGTGTATTTTTTACTCAATATTCATGTGTTACTTCCTTTAGTATGTGAAAACTATCATATCATAAAAATGGGTAGTTTTTAAAAATTACCACGTTTGCAGAGAATAACTTACCATAAAAATGTGGATGTAAGTTGTATCGTGTCATTTGCATCGTCCTCAAACGAGCGCGGTATGCTCTCTTACGTTCAGCGAGGACCACATCACCGCTGCCGCCAACTCCTTGCTGTCTACGAAGGGCAACCTGTGCCACAAAGTAAAAAACTATTACGGATATTTGGTCATTGGATTCTTAATAGTGCTAAAATGCTAGAAGATGAGGCGATATTAATATTGTACATTCAGTTTCAAATTAGAACACAAATATTAATTCAAATTTGATTGGCTTCATGGAACCATAATAGGTAAATGTAATTTTATTTTCAATAATTTCTAAGATTGACATTTATTTGTATTTCCTTTTATCTTATCTAATTATTATTACTAAAATAAATAATTTTACGACTAACTCTTTTCCATCAGGAGCTACAATTAAAATGAATACACATACAAAGTATACACTAAACCAGGGCTTCTTAAACTGTGGGTCGCGACCCCCAGGGGGGTCGCGAGACTACTGAAAGGGGGTCGCAAAGATCTGATACTTTTCAATCATTATAAATAAAATTTTAAAATTAGTATACACACTACGTACAAATATAAATACAAATAAAAATCATACAAAATACTATTGTAGTTTTATTATAACTATTTTTTGAAAAAAGTGGCAATGCAAAACTGTTATGTAGGGCCTAAAAATTGTTACAAAAGTTTATTTTTTCTATTGAATAAATATATATATAGTTTTATGTCATTCTATTTATTGTGTTTTATTACGACCGATATCCCGTCAACGTTTCCAATTATATATATGTGAAATGAATGGGTACGTATTCTTTAATCCTTATTTTATTTACATTGTAAAATAGTGCGATATTACATCTACATCTACGGTTAATATATATTTCATTATATGGAGGAGGGGGTCGTTTAAAATTTCCTAAGCTTGAAGGGGGTCGCTATATAAAAGTTTAAGAAGCCCTGCACTAAACCAGTGATACTTTTTTTGTTGCGGTACACTTTTAACGATTTCAAAATTTGTTTAAAATATTTTAAATCATAATATTTAATAATATTAACATTATTATATATCTAAAATCATTGCACTATAATTCCATTGAACTGAGGAATAAGATGATAATCGTTAACAAACCTTAAGAAGTCCTTTCAAACAAGATATTACTCCATGGTTCCGACAGCGGGCACATTTGGGAGTACGCAATGCTTTCCTTTGGTTACTTTGCTCTTTACGCATTATCACTTCACTTGAAACGGTGCTCTCTCCCGTAAATCACATACTATATTGGAGCTTTGATAAGCTTGCAAGTTTCACGAAGAAGCTCCTCCCAGTGTGGCTTTCTATTGGTGCGTTCCGTGTTGTGGGCGGTAACGAGAAACAAATGAAGGCTTCGGCATTTGAAACGAATGAAAGAAATAGATCATTTTATTTGTTATTTTTGTAATGTAATATGATATATTGTTAGGTCTTTATACATTTTTATGATGATGACTTTTAAGAATCTAACATTTTATTAGT
>JAPWLS010000171.1:0-149131 GCA_028551675.1 Tineola bisselliella | reverse complement strand
TTTTAGATTTGTCTGTGCGTTGTAAAATTTTGACTTGTTCGCGTATAAATGTAACAAATTCCTCAAATGAGGGCGAATCGCTATTTTTTCGATATTCACTCTCGAATGCCTTGACGGTCTCATTGTCGAGTTTTCTCAAAGCAATATGAACAAAAATAAAATCTTTAATATTAGTTAATTTTAACGAGTCTAACGCAGCATAAACAGTGGTGAATTTATCAATAAAATAATCCAAATTATCTGATGAAGCATGCGTGATTTGTTTTAAATCGAGAAATTGGTCAAGATAATCAGAAGCTAAAGCACGAGTGTCTTCGTACTTTGCTATTAAGGCGTCATAAATAATTTTATAATTATCTGCAGTGGGCGTTAATCCACTACAGATGTTTTGGGCTTTACCAGTAAGCGATGATATCAAATATTGAATTCTGTCGGCATCATTTAAGTTAATGTTATTGTGTATTAGAGTATTAAATGTTTGTATGAATAACGGCCAGTCTTTTAAGTCGCCGTTGAATTGTTTGAGCTCGATCCTCGGCAATTTTACGATCGAGTTGCGGTTCGAATTAATTTTGGTATTGGATTGTTGTAACAGTTTCTCACGCGTAGTTAAAATTGTATTATACAGACCCGAAAACGACCAAATTGCATCATATTGCGGCATAAACTTAGGTTCATTTGCTATTTTTAAATAATTTATTTCGTCGACCAAAGTCATATATTCTGCTCTTATGCTTTCGACCTGGTGAGATTGGGACAAGAATAACTCATTTTTAATTTTTTCTGAATCTTTGGGTATGCTATCGTATATTGTTTGAATGTGCGCGAAATATGATTGCAATTTATGTTCGAGTAATTGTAAACGTTTTTCGTAGCTTAATTTATGATCCATTATGAAGTATACGTAGGTAAGTGCGGTGTCAACAAATAAACTACCCTGTTATATGTTTACAAAAAACTATAAAATGCGGAGAAACAAATATAACAAAGGTAATAACTTAACCTAACGTATAAATGCGGAATACAATTTTAATATAAATGAATGACTAATTTATAAAAATTTATATAAAATAAACAATAAACAAGATCACTATCTTGTGCGGTGCGGTTGAATAAATAAAATACGAGCAGTGAGTGCGGTTACTAAACACAAAAAACTTAAAATACACTTTGCATCATGTAGTAATAACTTTATAAAACGAAATAACTTACGGTTTATTCTAGAAAATCCGATCAAATGCACTAAAATTATGATCAAATCCGGCGAGTAGGAACCAAAATTATGTAGGAGAACAAGTGGACTGTATATGGAATAATGGAAATAGGTAAATAGATAACAAAATGCACTCAAGTCGCGGAGAATAATATCATAATAATATATGACTTGGAATAATCAACCTGTATGACCTGACTTTCTCAATAAACTGCCTATATAAGACAAAAACATACATTTTACAATCTAATTCGTAATTTCAGAGAAAGATGGCGCAGGAGTCTTGTTTAAAGATTCATTACATAAAAAGCACTCGAGTAACGAAGTGATCACAACTTCAATTAAGCTCTAGCATTGTCCTTCAATACAATTGTCCTTAATCTGAAACTTTTAACACAAGCTAAAAGTTTCAGGTCAGTGCACAATTATAATTTTGAAATATAACCGAAAATTAACCGCCAGTCTTGTTTGGACGTCCATTACAACTTCTAGAGCAGTGTTTCCCAAACTTTTTTGTGCGATGACCCACCTTAGTCTTTCTAAAATTCTTATGCTCCCCTTATGCAACCCTTACCACAATTATTCAAGAATTTGCTTTTTTCGTTAAATTTGCCATCGAAATCTAGTATTGCATTTAAATGGCCCGAAGCGAAAGTGTTAAACTCGTATCGAGCCCATTTTCGAATTGCCCCCCTTAACAATCACTTTGGGAAACACAGTTTGTTCTAGAAGACAACCATACTTACTCGGTGCTAAAAACAGAGTATTTATGAGAGGCTAATGTTTCTCTGAATGTATCAATCAGCTCCATTCTTATACTATCAATGTAACCATTCATTCTTGCACAACTATCCTTATTGCCACCAATTTCGTCGACCTTCTCATAAAGCTGTGGTATTGCGTATTCGTACAGTTGAGTTATGCTAAAAAAAAATTTTTATATAGTAGAAGACCACATGGAAATATTGTACCACTAGCTTTTAGCCGTGGCTTCGCTCGCATTTAACACTAGAACTACAAGCCGGTCAATATGACCTATTTTTACCAACCGGTCAAAATGACCGGATGACTTGTGCGTGCAAAGTATTAAATATAATTTAATAAACTGATTGTAGAATTGTAAATAATAGAATCGTTTACAAAAAATAACGAGTAGGGTTGTATATAAAAGTCTAGTGAAGAATTTTTGAAACCGGTCATATTGACCGGTTAGTAGTTCCAGTGTTAAGTCATTAAGTATCAAAGATGAATAGATATATAGATGAATAGAATCAATATGATAACTATATTTTCTTGCTTGGTTGGGATTATCAATATATATAAAAATAAATATAGCAATATTCCAAACAGCTGAAACTATAGTCAATTGGAAACTATAGTAAAACATATTTTATTTTTAAATAAAAACTATCCTATGTTACTTGTAGTACCTCCAAAAATATGTGTACAAAGTTTCATGAAGATCGGTTAAGTGGTTGTGTGAAAACGCAACAAACAAACTCACATTCACATTTATAATATTAGTAGGGATACACATACCTTAAAAAAAATCCTAAACTCTTAAAAATCCCAACACTCTTTGGATACATCTCGATGAACAACCTCAGAGTTAACACAGTGTCTAACAAATGTACTATTAGGTCTTTCAACGTGTCATACGTGAGACCGGTCTGGTCTACCGGAGCTGACTGCGGTCTTTTTATATCAAAGAACCCCGTGAAGGTCTTCGGCAAATTTGGAGGATCGACACTGTCATAGTATTTATTCACTTGTATTGTTATATATTTAAATGCCTGTTTGGAAATTCAAAAATAAAATATCAATGCACTCGTGAAGTGACCTAGGCTAGGGTTTAGTATCGTGTTACATGAATTTTGAACTGCATTAACCATTACTTCCCAAGCGTCGAAAACATTGGAATTTTTTAATGAAATTAAGGTCATAATATGTTAAGAAAAAATATTATGACATAAAAAAATTAAAAAAAAAAGTCAGTCAGTCCTATAAATATGACAATGGGGATAAAAATTATATTTTGTTTTTATTTTTATAGTATGTATATATATTTGGTAGAAGTCTGAGAATCAGTTTTATGTACTTTGAAGTTGGTTACTGTTTTCTTTTTACGGTATATAAAATCGGAACATAATGCTTTTTTTTTGAGGTAACAAAAATTATCAATTTGAAAAAACTATTATACATTAAAATTACGTAAATATTTGACTCAGCGGAAAAAAATTATTTCATCAGAAAAATAGTATAAAAATACGGATTTCATCAGAAACAATAAAAAATAAAACTCTTATTAAAAAATTGAATATAGTGTCTTAAAAATAGGACAGTAGGAAGTAATGGATTAATTTCTAATACAAGTGATTTTATACCAAATAAACTTCATTACCACTTCTAAAACTAGAAAATTTATTACTAACACTTTCAAAACTCCGAATAATGATGATACAACAAAAATAAAATTCAGTTACGATTATATTAGTGTAAGTAGGTACAATTCTTGCTTAGCTTTTAAATAAGCATCTTCAAAAATGTAAATAAAGCTAGTACCCAAGTATATAAGCACACGAACATACACACAATCATCTTAGTAACACTATTAACTAAGTTTCAATCTATTGAATACTTAAAAATACTTACTTCTTTAACAAAACTAATAGCAGCTTCTAGATCCTTCAAATACTTAGGTTGCAATGTAAATACGCTAGTCAAAATTCGTCCCACATGCTTCCTGTTATCAGCACCATAAATAAGACAAATATCCCACAAAATAGGTATTGTAAATATAAATTTATTATATATAACATCACGCATATAATCTTTATGCATATAATGCTCCTGAAATAGAAGACATATATGTATTTCAGTATTACAGTTAATTCCAATACACCATGCAATGTCAAGTGTAAATAGCTTAAAAAATAATAATAATAACCAATCAATGTCAACAGCTAAACAAAAAATTTTCTTAATGGAAATATAGGAGGTCATAAAAGAAGCCTCTAACATACCTTACTTTCCTTATTAGTAATTAATCTGCTAAAAACAACTAATACATGTTTCCTTATATCTTCATATGTAGCTTGGACGGATTCACAATAAGGTTGCATGTAAGGCGGATTGGCTTCTTGCAGGAACGATATAAGCATGTCCATACACTGCGAGTGGTAGACTATTGTACTCCAGAACCTGGAAATTAGTTAAGAGTATTAAGAAAAATAACCACCAAATTATATTATAACTTATTTACAAAACATTCATGGGCCAAAAGGAAGAATTTGCGGGCCGCGTGTTGCCGATCACTGTTTTGTTTTAAATAAGCATGAAAATCATAAACTACGACTGGTCTATGAGACCGCAAACCCACAGTTAAAGGTTAATATCAATTGTTTTTGATGGCATACTATGAAATGTATTATTAAAGATCATATAATAATAATAATAATAACTCTTTATTGCACACATTGAGAAAATAAAAATAAAAAAGCAAAAGGCAGGCTTATCACTGAGTAGTGATCTCTACCAGGCAACCAACCTTTAGGTAGTAAATCGCGAATTTAATTGGGGTTAAGGGTGCAAAAAAAACAAAATATAATATATACAAATGAATAATAAAGATATTACAAAAAATATACATAAATACATACATATACTACTAAAATAAGAATAAATATATAATAAAATAATAAATAAATAAAATAAAAAAGTGACAATAATAACACAGACAGTGTACTCACACATGATGTTCCAGAGAGAGTAACCACTTTAATTGTTCAAGGTATTCCTGCATCATTTGATTCCAATTGTCTAATGCATCAGGCTTACTGATATTACTAAGAGGTGGATGTTCATATAGAATTAGTGAACAATCCTTTGCCCAATATGGATCCTACAATTTTTATTCACAGAATATTATTATTTTCCAACTAAAACATGCTATGTATATACATGGGTGTAGCCAGCCATGGGCTCAGGGTGGGGTAGCAGTCTAATATGTAACTATCAAACTATACCCGCGGTCTTACCCCGGTTAATGTTTTTTGTGTTGACTGCCTACTGTCAAGTGTGAACTTTCTTACAGATATTAAGAATTGTAGTTAGTACCTAGATAATTAAGTTTTTTAGGATTGATTATGTACCTTACAAGCTAGAGCCAGCCCCACCTTGGCTACGCCCATGTGTATATAGTTATTAACTAAAAAAAGGTCTTTAGGTTAGGGTTAAGTTTAAGAAATACCTTTACACAATTGCTTATTCATTTTTTAAGTCCAATAAGTCTTCATCAAAAACTTATATAATTATAATTTATACGTAAATACTTATATTAAAAATCTATAATATTAACGAGATTTAGAATTGTTAAAACAAATTACTTAATACAAGCCATAAAGAAATGTACATAATATTGTGTAATATTTTTATATGTTAAAATAATAACAATTTTATTACGTTAATTGCACTGTAGGTTATACTATAAGTTAAATATTTTTAAACAAACCAGAGCCTTGACGTTTTTAATAACACCATCATTGTTTACGACTATTGTTAACTTTTCCACCGGTAGAAAATCCTCGTTCTGAAAATTACAATAGAGTAATAAACATAACTCGAAGGTGTCAGGTAGAATCTCTTATTTGAACACTTTACAAACCTTAATACTCATAATTTTTTATCACTATATCAAACTATTACTGATAATAAAAAAAAAACTATATTCATTTGACTCGAACAATACACTAATTTATCAAAAAATAAAGAAAAGGCAAGTGAAGCCCCCACCCAAAAACTTCTTTTGACAGAAAAATATTCAGCTGTCATCTTTTTTTTACTTAGGTCTTGGTTAAATTGGATATGTTTTATGAAATCATTTCCAAACTTAAACTTTTTTTGACATGAGGTTTTACGTGTGAATTAAAATTTTGTAATTTTTTATTGGGTTTTAGCCCAAATACTCGAAATTAGCAGAATTGTCTTCATTACACATCTGAGGCCATTAATAAAGAAGAAGAAACTTAACTGTCAAAACATTTCAAATATTACTACTTTTTCATGTTTGTTTATAATTTATTTAAACAATTACATTATGAAGTCTACGAAGAACGATCCCAAAGTAAAGAAAACTATGGTGCGCAATTGTGAACAAAAAGTGAAAGCTACTAAAGGAACGTGCGAGAGTAAATCTCATACGTTACTAACGGTCGGTGAAAATACTCCGAAAGAAATGAAACTTGACGAGCCTTCTACGTGTTCTAGTGAATTATTTTTCAACTATTTAAATGATGTAAAAAAAACATCACCTCCGCCGTTGACGAAAGAAGATTTGAAGAAGTCTAACCTAAGTTTGAAGGTACTTAATTCCTACATAAATTCCCGCATATATAAACGTAATGAAATATATTTTAATTCCAAATTTCAGATGACAAAAACATTAAATTTCCATCTAAACAACAAAATATATAAGAATCTAATAGATTTAAATACAAATATTGAGAATAGCAAAGTTAAAAAAGACAGAATCTCATCAGCATCAATGCCGAGAACAAAACGAGATTTAGAGCCAAAGATTGAAGATTTCTACCAAGATTCTGAGACCAGAGACATACCTCCGACAATACCAGTATTAAAACCAACATTTAAATCCGTAAAACCTGTAGAGAACGGCCACTTACACAAATTGGTTGCTTCATTTGAAAATTTATGACAAAAGTTCCAATTACTGACATACGTATAACGACGCCTTTGTCTACTGGATATTGACATGTTCTGTATGAACCCCTATAAAACCAATAGACTATAAAAAATATTGCTTTAACATACATAGTAATATATACTTCATCTAAACAAATAAAGTGAATTCACCTGTGAATCCCACACTACAATCCGATCAGTAACTACACATATACACTAGGTTAGGTCGGAAAGGTGAAAGGAAGGGAATATGCAAAGCCTCAAAATCCTTTTAAGGCTGATTTCATGCTAAAATAAAAAGCAATCACTGCATCTAGTAAAGAAGTCCCTAACACTGTAGTCCAGCGGCAGGCAACCTTTTAAGCTAAAGTGATATTAGCATAATACTTACATTATGTTTGGGCTTTATTGCTAGAAAAATAACCACCGAAATATATTAGAACTTATTTACAAAACATTCACAGGCCAAAAGTATGCGCATGTTGTCGACAGCTGCCTACACTATAGGCAAAGCCACCTCTGAAAATATACAAACTATTGAATATAAATAAAACTACAAAATTGACAATGACCTAAGTCACCTGACACTGAAACTTTTTGCAGTGGTGTATTCCTTTATTGATATTTCAATATTTACAAGACATAAATCATGCCTAAAGAAATCAAATCTTTATCATAATACAGCAGTAAACACCTTAGCAGACATAGCTAAGCCGCTCTACACTTGAAGTAGTTTAACAGTAAGATGATTCAACGCAGTCTTACTACAGACTGAGATTGTCAAGCAACAAAAATATAAGTGCAATAAAACAGCTTAAACAATCTAAAATATGTAACACTTAAAACTAGGTACTGTATAGCATAAAAATTCTTAAAACACTAGCATCATTACAATATTTCATTGTAACTGTTTCATTAAAATTTATCAGTATTTTGTCCCTTTCTCCTAAATAATAAATGTTAGAGACAAAAATTAAACAAACTTCAAACCAGAACATTATATTTCACAATTTTATAATATACTATACCTGAGTTAAAAATTAGTCTTTTTATTTTAAATATAGTAAAATTTCTTCATACATCATAAATACCTTTCCTATATCCGCTAGGTATTAAATACTTGACCAATAAAACTGTATAAAATTTTTTGAAACAATACATGGGGCCTGTAGGCGAAAAATAAGTTAACCACGCCGTCATTTCAGTAGGACACTATTAAATATATCGTAAAATTACAGCTGTTAAAAAAATCAGCACAAAAACTAATGTTGAGTTACGACTCCAGCTTTTGGTCATTTCTTAAAAAGTTGACAGCAGTCTTCGATTCTACGGAACAGAACACGTTTAATCTAAAATCTCTCACTGTTTATTGTACTAGGCATTAAAGAAGCCCTATCTACTTAGAAACATAATCATCCAGACTAAAGAGATCAGATTTATTGTCCGACACATAAGTAATGAATTGCTTGATAAAATCCATCACAAACTGCTGAGACTTCTCCTCCATCTCGAGATGAGCCAGCATGTCACCGAGCTTCGTAAACATTCTCAACAGATGAGTCACGCCATACACAGCGCACAAATCCTCTCCCTCCCTGTCTTCAACCAGCTCCTTAAACTGGTCAAGTTCCGTTTCATACAACAACTGCTTACTCAGAGAATGGTTGAAGTAATCCTTGATTCCCTTTACAGCACTAACACTCTCTTCGCTGGTTGAATTAGTAGCGCTCGTATAATCTTCAAACAATTGAGTAATGGTCCTTTTTACGGGCAACTTTATTAACTTTTGCTGTTTAACTATCAAATGCCAGTCGTTCACTAGAATTTTTTTCACGTCTTCCGGAAGAGTGATCTTAGTTTGGGACACTTTCGCTTCTTTGGGTTCGGCCGGCTGTTCTACTGGATGTTCTATGCGTCCTCTTTTCTTCCTAAAAACATGAATCAAATGATTTATAATGTCTTTGTCCTTCGCTAAGGTATTTTTTGAATAAAACAGTGGCGTAGCTACTAAAGGGCTAGACGGGACAGTGCCCCAGGGTCCCCTCGGACCCTGGCGTACAAACTATAAATTGAACTAGTAAAACTTTTTCCCACATTCGGAATATAATAAACCAGATTCCAGGAACGCGGCTTTAATAATGGCAACTTATTTGAAAAATACAGGTGAATTCCCAACGAGTCTCAAACATCTCGTTTGAAACTCCCCTGTATTCTTAGTTTAGTTGGGGCCCTAGTTTATGTTTTCGCCCCAGGGCCTTTGGTTATCTAGCTACGCTACTGATGTCCCATCCAATTTAAATTTTCTGATATACATTGATACGGGTTTCAGAACATGGATAACGCAAATTATTTGTTTTTATGGAAAATCAAACCTAGAACCAACACATAATATACCCATACTGTTAGCCACAGTTATTAGATTGATAACTCAAATCAATCCAGCATGGCATGAGTCGGATTGTCATATGATAGTCTGCTACCAGGAAGCAGGGACAACAGGGTGCTGCCTGCTAGGCCGGTCACACATTTATTAATAAAAACTAACACTAATAACCATTTACAAGAATGCGAAACACCCCCAAGTAGTACATGCTAATATGTTTGTTTTCACAGAACTGTCAGGTATGACTCATGCAGAAATATTTTAATATTATATAAGGTAGATATGGTTTCAGGTTTATGTAGTCCTGGTCCAGAGGGGCTACTCAGGCATATCCGAAGTTTTGTGATACGGCTGTCATAGTTTATGTGAATTTTGACATATAAGCCTGTAAAAAGTCCTGTCAAATGTCTGTAAAATAAGCATTGTGTGGCCTATCCGTCGTGACGTCGCTGTCTAATCCATAATTTCGTGTATGATTACATAAGTGTTCCTGAGTAGGTAACGTCCGAAGTGCGCCTGAGTAGCCCTCCTGATGTTCACATTACAGGATGTCCTAACATGGGGTCAAGGCATTGTATGTCTATACAATAAAAGTGACATTTAGACTTAAGTTTAGAAATCAGAATTTGCAAACTCCTATACTTTGGTGGTTCAGCAGTTTGGTCGGCAGACGCTTCCTTGTCCTTAGTATGTTTGGAGCCCTTTGGTGTGGATTCTTCTTTCACTGTAAAATGAATTCATAGTAAGTCTTAATCTAACCGATGTCTTCATAACTATAAAAGATGTACATTTTATGAATACTCTTTTTTTATTAACCTTTAACTGTGGACATGAGGTCTCACAGCCTGCTCGCAGTTTAAATTTTCATGTTTATTTAAAACAAAATGTAAATATACTAAGTCATTAATTCTGATACCTATAGATAATAATCATTACAAATTCTTAAAATTTCGTAATTAACTTAAACTTGAAATATAGCAAGACCGATTGATTTTATATTTAGTTTCATTAATTCAAAACACATTTTGATTATTATTATTCTAATATTCTGAAAGTTTAAAGCCTATGGCTCATCACAACCACACTAACTGTAACTTTTTGAGATGTAAAATTGAAAACAACCTAAATAAATAACATAGTAAGCTACGAAAAGTTTAATAAATTAGGTTATATGATTTGAAAAAGCATAAATAATATATGACAGTGGTATTATCGACTCTTTAAAAATACATTCCGAAGATTTTATTTACTTACCAGAAGCAGAAGGTCCTCCCTCATCTGCAACAATTTCGCTTTTCCTCCCCTTGGTATCTGATTGAAGAAAGCAAAATAGATATGAAACGATTGTATTTGACATAATTATATTGATTACTTACTCTTTTTAGCGTTAGTTTTGGGACACGACCGATGGGAGCCCAGCACTTCTCTTTGTTTCTGTACATTCGCATCGTTGTATTTCAATACTCTGCTTTCTGGAACCCACTCATCCCAACTGTGAATCAAATATTAAATTACTACTTGAAAAAATGACTTGATTGCGTTAAAATTTTAAATGGGAACACAAAAGGACCGCTATCAGATTCGATAAAGACTTACTTTTTATTCCAACCGGCGTAGTGGATAAAATATCTGACCAGCTTATCTTTTGTAACAGAGCTTTTGAGACATTTGGCTTCATATATCAGTGGCCCATGAAAACACAGCACCTTCTCTCCTAACATATTATTAAAGTTATTGAATGGCCAAATGAATTAGAGGAACGGTTTAAATAAAGGTACAAACCGTCGGCGAATTTTAATTTCTGCCCCATGTTGTAAATTCACACACCGAGAGCGGGAAAAAACACACAAATAACGCAATAAACAATATTTTTGTCTATGTTAAATGTTTACTATTGCTCAGTGTTGCCAAGTGATTTAATGTAAGCGTCGAAGGCGTGTTGTTTTTTCCAAGTAGAATTTATTTTGTTTTATTATATCACATTTATTATGTAATGAAAAAGAGTTAATTATTAGAATCCATAATTAAAATTCTAAATTTAATCTACGTATTTCAATTATTTATTTTATTATAACTATAAATTTATACAAAGGATTATTTATTTTATATTTAGCAAAACGTTATTTATATACATTTTATTTATAACAATACTTTCGTGGTTTTGAACGTGTCGGCTCGCTCGGTTTGGAAGAAAGAGATCGCTCTCTCTCTCTTCACCTGCAGTTTGCCAATAAATTTCAGCCAGTCAATTTTCATCGTTCGTCGGCGGTGGTTGTGCTAAATAAGTTATTACTGTTATTTGTGTATCTTTGCCTTTAATTCACAATACTAAGCTAAAGTGTATTAAAACCGTCATGGCCGAAACAGAAATAATATCAAGTAGTGAAACTAACGATCAATTTTTTGAGGGAGTAGAGAAATTGATCGAGATATGGTTCACACCGGCGAAAAACGCTGATTTACGGAAAATTTCACGGTGAGTAACGCTTGTATGATATACATTCACGAATTTTAATAGTAATATCTTAATTTCACATTAACGATACCGGCATTTATTGATCATAACCTTTACAATTTTGATCGCAATTTGTTACCTAATAATTTTTCGTAGTATCATTCTGTTTACTGTATTGTGATATAGTTTTAATTAAAGTAAAGTGTAATTACTGATTATTTTATTGTACAATGATACGTTTTAAGTAGATATGATTTGGTTAGACGTGTGGAAGATTCTAGAAACAGCTGATTTGATCCCTTACAATTTACCCCAACACGTGGACTCCAAGATACCTCTCTATATTTACAATTTTTGACCTTGTACCTAAATATAAAATTAATTTTTCCATCGTGATAAAAAGTTTTAAAAAAAAATTAATTTAGTCTATAATTAAAATAAAAAATTAATTAACATTTACAAAAATTTACTTTAATGGAGAATAGTTTGTTTTTTTTTTTTTTTACTTTTAGCAAATGGGCTCCAATAGAGCGCTTTCACTCGTCAATACATATACAAATATAAATGAAATAAATTTATTAATTCAATAATTATCAATTTGATTTAGCTGCTGTATACTGGCATTGTCCACTTACATACTAATGTCATAATAATATATAATAAATCTACTATGATGTAGAAGAATAGCTGCTGTATAGGGGCATTGTCATCCTATTTATATATTCATGTCATCCTATATATTATATACCTATGGGTAAACATAAATTGCCATAGATTATGTCCAAGCTTTTTTATCAGTAAGATATTCATTTGAAAATGGAATACATTATTTTTTAATTAACGAGCCAAAACTTCAATAGTTATATTCAATATATGTTGACATTATTAAGAATTTTATTTGGTACTTTAAACTCGTTAAAGTTTGAAATAATACTGAGTACAAATATCCTAATCAAAAAAGTAAATTAATCAGCCTTTATAATTAGCTAGTATATTCTTATTGACAGATATTTTGTTGAGACTTACCCCGGTACCCAAGACAAGGGGCATCCTAGTTTAAGAGTCGGGGAATGTGTGTGTATTGATTGCTAATTCATTTCAGCCAACAATGGGAAAATGTCCTCAAGATTGTACGGTGTGAGATCATCTCCTTTACAAAGAGTGAACAGGTTGATGCATATGTATTGAGGTAAGTAATTTTTTATTTTAAAGCTTTTATAGTGCGCTTTGTCAACATAACATCTAGTCCAGTGATTCTCAATCTTTTTGTTGTTGTTGTGACACACTTAGAATTTTGTACCGCAGCATAATGGTTGAGAACCACCGGTCTAGGCTAATCAGCTCTAGGTTAACATCAGGTAGAGTGCTGTTGTATTATTTTTTTTCTTTTATAAATTGTCACAGTAATAATAATAATAATAACACTGTTGCACAAAATAAAATAATACATACAGAAGAAAATGTTATCACTAAACAGTTCTCTACCAGGCAACCAACCTTAGGGTAGTTGTGCATTTTAGTCATCATAAATAAATTATAATATTTTTTTATATTTATTAAACATAGAAGGTTTTGCTATAGGACTCCTCTTTCGTATATTAAGCTATATTTGGTGGCCGTTGTTTTGACCTTTTCATGTAAGTGTGTCTTGTTAATTATATTTAAGAACTAGCTTTTACCCGCGGCTTCGCTCACATTTAAGTCATTAAATAAGTATCAGAGATTATTCCGATAGAAATGAATCAATATAATCTAACCTTAAAATTCAAATAGTTTTATACTGCATATATAAAAATGACAGACGGAAATAAAAATAAATATAGAAAAATTCCAAACAGCTGAAACTATAGTCAATTGGAAGCTATAGTAAAAAAATATATAATTTTTTTTTAATAATAAGTATCCTTTGTTACTTCTAGTACCTCCAAAAATATGTGTACAAAGTTTCATGATGATCGGTTAAGTAGTTGTTGCGTGAAAACGTAACAAACAAACTCACATTCACATCTATATAGTAGGGAGGATATTGATGCGATTGGCGTTTGTTTGTGATTTATTTGTTTTTTTTTAAAACAAAAGAGTAGACACGAAATGAGACTCAGAATATGAGTTTTTAAATTGTTATAAAAATAAAACGATATCACGTTCGTAATAAATGAAGTGTGGTTATCAATTATCGTCATTTGAGGTTATCTTTCGTAGTACTACATGTGTATGTGGCCTATGAACTAATTACGTTGTCGCTGGGGTCTGGAGATTAAGCGACGTGGCATGAGTTGGCGCCACTCTCGGAGGGTAGATGTAAGTGGAAATCAATAACTTCTTAGAAGCTTTAAGATATATATTTTTTTTATTGATAACCCAGCATATGACCACACTCCGTCTGATGTTAAGCTAGAGTTACCATAGACAGTTGTTCACGCGCAACAGTCGGCTCCACTATGCCGGCTTGAGGAGACGAATGTGCTCTGTCTAAATTGACAAGGCACACTCCTCTCATTATGGAATTATTGAGTTAGAGTTCTTTTGAGTAGGCTATTTACTCCTACTCTCCTCACTGATTCCAATTGGATATTTGATGATAATGTCAGAGAAAAATCTTGTCTATATTTGATCAATTATCGTATTCAGGCGCACGAAGTTTGGATGAAAATACGACCGTTTTCTACTCAGGAACACTTATGGGTCGGTAATCATTCGCGAAATTACTTTTTAAGGGCTTATATGTCAAAATTCACGTGAGATACAGAGGCCGAAACTTCGGATATGCCCAAGTAGACCCCTAGAAACGTAACAAGCGATGATCTCTACTTGAAACTAGATTTTAGTAGAGTATAGGCTCAGTTTTTCTTACTGGAATAAGCTACTTAAGCATGATCAGTTCAAATTACGCTCGAGTAAATAAAAACATAAATTTAATGAATGAAATTTAAACTTTGCAAGTATGTATATAAAAACGACCGATTACTCCGTACATTGTCGCAAGATAATTGTGTTCTTAGAAATGTTTTTAGTGATAAGCGGTCATACGGTCCAGGATGTTGATAAAAATATGAGTACGGAGAATCCTTTAGTATTGAATAAATAAAATTATTTCTTTATAAATATATATTGTCTAAAGCAGCGGTTCTCAAACTTTTTTGGCGAAGGAAAAAGCCTTAATATAATTATAAAAAACTGATTTATATGTATTTATGAATGATCATATTGCAATGTAATATTACGTAATATTTAGTTGGAATATTTAGATGTAACCTCAAAGTGTGTTCCGCGGAATCCTAGGGCTAAAATACTGCAAAAAATACCTACCAAAGGGTGATTATAAGGTTACATCTAAATATTACGTAATATTACATTGCAATAAATCATTCATAAATACATATAAATCAGTTTTTTATAACTATATTAAGGCTTTTTCCTTCGCCAAAAAAGTTTGAGAACCGCTGAACTAGTGAAAAATTTTCCCACATTCGGAATATAAATAAACCAGATACCAGGAACGTGACTTTAATAATGGCAACTTATTTAAAAAATACGGGTAAATTCCCAACAAGTCTCAAACTTACTTGGTTACCTAGCTACGCCACTGCAGGCAACAGTCTAATAAGAAATTATAAAATTCTAATTTGCACGTAAATACTCGTGTAAAAATATTTTTGATTTTATTCATCTAACTACGTATATTTACGCAAATACGTTATATTTGTCGTCGGCGCACGCGCTATCTTTCGGATGTAAGCCAATTTTTTTCCCACTCTGTTTACAGGAACATCTAGCTGGGATTTAATTTTTAAAAAGTAATTCAAATTTTTATTTCGCTATCGTTAAACGCTCCTTAACACTAGGTTTACGGGACGTGTCAATTTTTTATTTTATCTCTTTGTATGACTTTTATTCATTGATCGAGGGAAATATATATTGAAGTCTATTTTATTTAAAAGTGTTGAATTACTGAACTTGTCTATGTGGTATACATATCGCTACGATATGCGTCAAATTGACGCGTTTTAGTAGAAGTAGGCATATAGAAAACGTCCGTAAACCTAGTGTTAAAAAGGCTTATTAGAAGGTAAATGACTATCTTGATGACGACCTAGTGTGACTGAGATGATTGTGTGTATGTTAGTGTGCTTATATACTTAGGTACCTACTAGCTTTATTTACATTTTTAACACTAAATTTACTAGACCAGTCAAAATGACTGATCTTGCAAGATCAAATTAAAATTCTTACTGCGTGTAACATTTTCTTTAATTCTTCTAATCTTCTTTAATCTATAACAGAAGAATTAGTTTTATGAACCTTATATTATTTTATATATATTTGTAACAATTATATTCTTTTTTGGTTTTTGTAGAAATAGGTATATTGTTATTGATGCTTAATTCACAGTTAACTAAGAATGTACCTGACTATTAATATAGGCTATGATTGGCGAGTTTCTTGTGTTTCTTCTCGTCATATGCCTTTCCGAAAGATTTTTGGTTTTGGTTATCTGACTATATGTAATACTAGCTGTTGCCAGCGACTACGTTCGCGTAATAATGAAGATATAAAGTACTATGAAGTTTAACATGAAAAAGTACTTATTGAGACATAACTGTAATAGTTAGACATATGGTGTTGCAGGCTTTTTTGTAGATATTGATGTCCTCTATAAAACTGTAGTACATCACTTTGCTCTATTGTCAATAATTTCCGTAGTGTACGCAATATAATGAATTTTTTTCACACTTTGGGTTACATTATTGAAGTTTTCATATGGATCCCAAACGTTTTTGAAAATATTCTATAGCCTATGTTCATCAGAGATAATGTAGGATTCTACTGGTAAAAGAATTTTTCAAATCGGTCCAGTAGTTTCGAAGCCTATTCAATACATACAAACAAACAATCAAATGTTTCCTCTTTATTATATTAGTATAGATATAGATGTTCCGGTTTGTGTGCACGTCGGTGTATTTGTTCGCGTCCGCAACGAGCTTTCATAGGTAAATAAACATAGTTAGTCGTCTATATTGGGACGTTTCTAAAATTACATCTCAGCTCATTGCGTCAATTACGACGGCTATATGCGCCGGCGCATGCTCTATACGTAAGATATGACACGCTACTTTGTGTGCTCACTTTTAATACGAAGAACAGGTGGCTCGCTCGCTACTATGAAAATGTATGCCCAAAAATTACAATAAGCGTATGTATAACTCTTCAGATGATATTAAAGTGTTGAATGATTTAGAATTTGAAACAAATCTTAATTAACAAATCAGTGTTTCCCAACCTTTTTTGTGCCATGCCCCATCTTAGCCTTTCTAAAATTCTTATATCTATGTAACATATATAATTTTTAACATTAAAAGTTGTTGAACTTAAATGATAACTTTTAGGAAGAAATTATTAACAAAGTAAATTTTCAAAATATATAATGAAAAACTGAAATTCAAATTCCAAATAATTTTAATAAAGAATTGCGTTCCTTATCAATCAAATATAGGCATAGGCCCCAGGTTGGGAAACACTGTTCTAAATGAAGCTACGAATGATATCTAGTACTTAATGTTATTATATCTATTGTTGAAGTGAACAAGTATTACAGTTGCTGTATGTTATTAAGTACTTGTATTTTTGATAAGTCCAAGTGTTCCAATAGGAAGCTATTAGAATGATATAAGAAAGTAGTATAATTATAATTAAAATATATAGAAATTTTTGTTTGTAGAGTTATAAAGATATAATTTATAAGGCTATGATTGACGAGTTCCTTGTGGTATTCTTCTCGTCATACGCTTTTACGAAGTCATTGTAGAGTCGATGAGCAAGCGCACGCCTTTAGTGCCTATGCTAATATACGATTTTCATTTCATTCATTGTTGTGGTTTGTTAAGTTAGGTTCTTCATGCAGTGATGGTTGTGTAGTCGCCTATTTCGTTTAGCTTTAAAACTATAGATAAGTTAATTTTAGCCACACTGAACACTTCTGATAATATTATTATTACGGCGAGGTTGTTGACATTATATTTTTCAAGTTTTGTATCAAGACGCCGTGTTTATTCGAACGAAAAGCGAAGTTTCGTATCATAATAGAAAATATTGTATATTATTGTTTAAATTGCTGTAATGGAGTGGGTGGTGTTATATTTGCGAAGGTAGATTGTTAAAATGGTTTTCATTTGTTTTTTGAATTTGATTACTCTAATCGGATTTGGTTGATATCGTATTTCTCGAGGAATACTAAAGCGGGAGGAATATTGAATTTCTACAGTGTAACCTTAATGTAACGATTTCCTCGATTCAGCGAATTTTTCGAAATTCCCTAGAACTGCCCGTAAGTGCTAATGCAAAATATGCCTTTACATTACGAATACGTTTGTTAAAAACTGTTTTTATAACGAATTTTCAATCTTTGCAAAATATAAAAATTAAGTATTATTTCACTATATTTAACGAAATCGTTCGCTATAATAGGGAAAGCAGATTAGTACCTACGTAAAGCTTAGATTAATGATTTTTTATGACGTATCCTGATGATGCCACGTGAAGTGGCGAAACGCGTCGAGACAAGTTATTGCTTGTTGGTGGAGGTTATTTTCCTTCATCGACCTAATGTAGCGGGAATTATAAGCAAAATAATTTCCTTTAATATGGATTTCCGCAAAGTAACACCTGAAACAATTAATTATATTATTGTTCTATTTATGTAACTTCTATCTTCTGTATCTATCTTAAGGTCGGTTGTCTTCTTTATGATAATGCAGCTATCTCTTTCATGCATTTTATTATATATATATATCCTTTTTATGTGAAGAATTTTAAACTTTTTGGCGAAGGAAAAAGCCTTAATATAATTATAAAAAACTGATTTAAATGTATTTATGAATAATCATATTGTAATGTAATATTTAGTTGGAATATTTAGATGTAACCTTATAATCTCCCTTTGGTAGGTATTTTTTGCAGTAGTTTAGCCCTAGGGTTCCGCGGAACACACTTTGAGAATGACTGCCATAATGTATCGCAAGTTTGCAAGTGGTGTTACATTGACACAGGATGTGTCAATTATAAAGAATTCGTACGACAATACATTGTAACAGAAATATAATCGTATGGCTTTTTCCATGCGATCGCCGCTCTCTCTCTTTTCACTATATCTGTCTCGTTCACACATAAACAAACGGTTACATGGTATTAAATAACTAATTGTCATATTTTACGGTTTATTATAATTAAGTATTTAAGTGTAATAACAATGGATCGTAAATGTTTGTTGTTTTGTTTTTTCTTTGTTAGCGATATCGGTTGCGACTTGTTTTAATTATAATCAACTCTTTATTTTGTATAGGGGCTCATGAGAAATAGAGTTTTAGATTACGTTATTTCGGAAAGGTGCCATAACCTGTGGGCTTATCACGAATTTAGTCTGGCTTTCGAATCGAGCTGTCACAAGTAAAACGGATCCGTTAGCAATCGGGATCATGAATTTTTACTAATGACTAACGAGCACCAGCAATCTATCAAATGAACAATAGATCGAGACGTTCGAAAATTAACAAAAAGTATCTAAAATATTGTAGTTCCAAATCCGTACGCGGTGGCGCTGCTCAAATTTCCATACAAAACGCTTGGAGCGAACTCGTTTCGAAAGCCAGACTAAAATTCGTGATAGGCCCACTGTACGATATAATGTTAGTATTAGTAGGTACAATTCTTGCTTAGTTTTTAATTTATTTATTTATAAAGCCTACCTACAAAATTACATTTAGACTATATATTATAAAAAGGACTTCTATTATATAAAGTAAATGAAATTTTAATTATAGGATAGGACGGCATGCTCAAGGCGATAAAGGGATAGATACTACACTTGTAATAAAATTACAAAAATACATAATTTAGATGTTATACAGTAATGAAAATTAAGGTAAAAAAAAACAAGAACCAAATAGATATAAGGAAGAGAGACTTAATCCTTAAATTGTAATAAAATTTAAATAAAGCTAGTATCTAAGTATATAAGCACACAAACATACACACAATCATTTTAGTCACATTGGGTTGTCAACAAGATAGTCATTTATTTTATAATAAGCCTTTTTAATGAGCGTTCCTTGAACAACATTAGAAAGACGGGTAGGTTCGTCTACCTGCAAAAGACGTAATAGGAAAAATGTTCGCATAATTTTGATATAGTCTTTTAGGTCAGCCATTCTCAAAGTGTGTTCCGCGGAACCCTAGGGCTAAAATACTGCAAAAATACCTACCAAAGGGAGATTATAAGGTTACATCTAAATATTCCAACTAAATATTACGTAATATTACATTGCAATATGATTATTCATAAATACATATAAATCAGTTTTTTATAATTATATTAAGGCTTTTTCCTTCGCCAAAAAAGTTTGAGAACTGCTGATTTAGATTATACGTGATTTGGAAGCGATTGTAAAGCTCTACAAACAAGGGATTAAAATTAGCTGCCAAAAAGATTTTTAAATGAGTTACGTGTTCTTGGATTAGATAAATCGTTAATTTATATAAATCTATTACTAATATAAATGTGAATGTGAGTTTGTTTGTTACGTTTTCACGTCACAATTACTTAACCGATCATCATGAAACTTTGTACACATATTTTTAGAGGCACTAGAAGTAACATAGGATACTTTTTATTCAAAAAGAAATATTTTTTACTATAGTTGTTGGCAGAGGCGGCTCGTCCTAAAAAGCGCTGGTGCAGTGCACTCCCACGAAAATTACAGAAGTAATCTATATTTCTTCATAATACATACTATCCTTACATTACATTCATTCTATTCTACTATGCCTATACAATAGTATATTATATTACCTATATCTACGCCGCTGTAATATAAGTAAAGAGCGCTGGTCTTTAGGACGAGCTGCCTCTGGTGATCGCAACCTCCTTTTGATTTTTATAAATTATATTAAGTTTTATAAAAAATACGACTACCAATGTCAAACAGTCTTAATAAAAACTGAAAAGCAAAAAGTGGATTTTTCTTTTGCACGGTCTCAAATATATAATATATTGCGAAATAGCAGCAATAATAGTTTCCAATTGACTATAGTTAGTATGATCTCTGATACTTATTTAATGACTTAAATGCGAGCGAAGCCGCGGGCAAAAGCTAGTGTATATACAAATATATATGGATATCTAAAGCCATACTTACCTATTCTAATTTATTATTATTATTATCAATGTGTGAGACATTGTCGCTGGCAACACTGCCTTAGGGGTGAAATATAGGGGGATGAAAGCAAAGGGTGAAAGGTCAAGGTTGTTCTCACAGCGCATGTTCATTGCACTTGTACATGCAGATATTATGGCGGTAGTATTCAAGCTTTTAGAGCTTTTACACTCTGGTATTAGCTAGACCAGTGATTCTCAACCTTTTTTTTAAGTTTTAATATTATTTACTTACCTATAATACACTGCGTAAAATAGTTTCGTGATAATAATTTTAAATATGTATGCGAAATAAAATAATATGTACTACAAAAACAACAGTTTATTAAGGGATTAATTACTATTGATGTTTTTTGATAATTTCATTTATATTTGGTCGTAAAAATGACAATGCTACTCTCATATCGTCTTCTATATTTAACAATCTTGATTTTTTTTTAGTTTTAATGTTGGTTAATGTTGAAAATCCGAATTCACACAAGATGTAATATTAACATTATTATATAATATATTTATGTATTATTTAAAAATAATACATAATATGGTTTTCGGTGGTCCCACACTAGGCATTGCCTGTCACGTGAAATTAGAATTTCAATCAGTGCTTGAGAATCACTGGGTAGGAAATTGATCTTCAATTGTATGCAGTTAGCATCAGGTATGTGGTCATATGCCAGGATGCTGTAAAGAATATATATCAATCAATCGTTTATTGAGAGAAAATGATTGTTGACAATTGCGTTTTAACTAGGGTTCATGATTTCTCGAGCTTATCAATTTCTCGGGTCTCGAGAATTCTCGAGGCTAATTTCTCGGGTCTTCTCGGGTTGTTGAGAAATTTACATTTACGTACGTTTTTGCATATTTTTCGGTTCAAATAATGTGATTAATCAACAAATTCAGTGGTTTTCCTCTCAAATAAGTATCAAAATAATTGTAAAACTTTAAACCAATAAAACTGTCATTTCAACAAAATTTAGCTTATCTTTTTTTATTAGCTTATTTTTTGGCTAATTAAATAACTAAAACTATGCCCTTAGAAAAACTAAAGCATTTATGGCTTTATCAGACAGCCGGTTCCTTATTTTATTAACTACATTTCCCGAAATTGAAAACACTCTTTCATTTTCAAATAGGCCTTAACTTTGGATTTGGTGACCTCTTCCCAGTAGTAAGAACTCTTTCTTTATTATAGATTTGACAGCGCCACTGCACTTGTCTTCTCATTTGTCGAAACGCCTTTAATTGCTTTTTCTAATCGAGTTTCGAAGCTATCGCGTTCAGGTTCTGATGAGCTTACTTTATAATTTATTTTATAATTTTAAAGACTCAAATATGTTTTCTCGAGCTTAATTTCCCGGGAACAAACCTCAACGATTTCCCGGGAATTCTCGAGCCGAGAATTCCCGGGAATTAACCCTAGTTTTAACTCTCAGACTATAATATTTAACATGAAGGTTTACGTGTGAATTAAAATTGAAAAATTTCCTATTGGATTACTGCCCGAATACTCGACATCGGCAGAATTGTCTTTAATAAATATCTGAAGCCATTAATAAAAAGGCGTAGAACACGACCGATCGAAAAATCGAACCGTGTCAAGGCGTGATGTCAAAACACAATCTTTTTATACGAAATGTCCTTGATATAATATTCAAAGACGCTTACGAAATAATTGAATACGTTTAGTCGTAAGGCCGGCATGGTGGAGGTGACTGCTGAATCAAAGCCTCTAGTACGCAAGTAATGCTGACCTAAGGAGTATATTAGGAAGATACTTTTTGAGGTTATATTTTTTAAGAGATAACTCTTTAGAGGTGTTTTCTTTTCTTCAATAAAAGTCGAGGAACATTGCGCTGAAATCGACTTGCGAGTTTTGAGATTTCCATTGAAATATTATTGTAAATATTCTCGCTTATAGAGGTCTAGAGTAAGAAACTCTCACTCATAGAGGTATTACAAGTGACAAATCAGTGGGCTTATCACGAATTTATTCTGGCTTTCGAATCGAGCTGTCACAAGTAAAACGAATCCGTTAGCAATCGGGATCATGAATTTTTACTAACGACTAACGAGCACCAGCAATCTATCAAATGAACGAAAGATCGAGACGTTCGAAAATTAACAAAAAGTATCTAAAATATTGGAGTTCCAAATCCGCACGTGGTAGCGCTGCTCAAATTTCTATACAAATCGCTTGAAGCGAACTCGGTTCGAAAGCCAGACTAAAATTCGTGATAAGCCCACTGATCATTTTTCTCTCTTATCCAGGTTCGATTGTATCTACTTTTTTTTTTTAATAATAATATTGTATGTATAAATTGTTTCGACCGGGAATTGAACCCGGGGCCCCTGCATTATATACTGATTATTAGTTTTTGAGCACTAAGCACCATTATCGATTTGTACACGAGCCTGCGCGAAGTAAGGTTTTATAATTAATCAAAAACTTATACTAAATCTGACATGTTAAGGTCTAAATCAGATTAAAATATCTAGTGGCACTTGCGTCCTTTCGTTTTTTGACGTAAATCACGATTGGACTTTCAGTAAAAAGGCTGTAATTTCGTTGTGTCGCTTGTGATATACGACGTTTTGCTTTTGTGGGTTTGTGAAGGGCTTGCAGCGTGCTTTGTTGTTGATGCCTGTGACGCAGTTTCGTTTAAGTGCCATTTAGGTTTCCATGGCAACAGCGGGAAGTGCTTTTATCTCATGTTTTATAACTATATAGTAATATCGATCCCAAATAATTCGTTTTTTTTAACCTTTAACTCTTTCAGCCACAGTTTTACTATGCACTTGCCCCACCCTGGCTCTGACCTGTAAGGTACATTAGTCAAACCTAAAAAACTTCATTATCTAGGTACTAACTACAATACTTAATATCTGTAAGAAAGTTCACACTCGACAGTAGGCAGTCAACATAAATAAAATTAACCGGGGTAAGACTGCGGGTATAGTTTGCTAGTTACATATTATTTTAGACTGCTGCCCCACCCTGAGCCCATGGCTGGCTACGCCCATGCATAGATGTCTATCATCTTTATTCTTCTGTCTTCTTCTGTTCTACCAAAAATATGTTTCAATTATAAAATTAATTTCCATTCTTAACGGCTGTATAATCGCTCTTTAAGAGGCAAGGTCGAGGACAATGTTCGGCGGCACAGTTACTGACTCACACAATTACGTCACGCGTTAAATAATATGTAAACCGTGGAAGTAATTAATGATCAATTAGGCGGGTTTTAACACGAGTTACATAAGCAGAAGAGATAAAATATTAATTAGAATAGTGTACAGTAATACCCCGCTTTACGCGACTCCGTTATGCGCGGTTTCACTATAACGCGAAATTCACATTTCGCGCTCAATTGCCCCGCATTACGCGAAAGAGTACGTATAAACATAATGTAGTCATCAACTTCTCTAAAGTCGCGGGAATTTCAGTTTTTTCCGGAACGTATCCCTCGCGTAAAGCGGGGCATTACTGTAATATAAGAGAATACCATTAGGATTTCTTCCCAGGAGATCGAGTTGAGGAATTGTAATGATATTCATATCTCTATATATATAAAACTCAAAGGTGACTGACTGACTGACATAGTGATCTATCAACGCACAGCCCAAACCACTGGACGGATTGGGCTGAAATTTGGCATGCAGGTAGATGTTATGACGTAGGTATCCGCTAAGAAAGGATTTTGATCAATTCTGCCCCCAAGGGGATAAAATAGGGGATGAAAGTTTGTATAAATCTTATTAGATTTTCGACTGATTGAACTGAAATTAAAGATTGGAGTTACTGTGATGAAGACGTTTTTACACACGCTAAACAAAAACAAAGCCGCAAAAACTATACCTAATTAATAATAATACTTCTTAACGCGAGCGAAGCCGCTGGCAAAAGCTAGTATTAGTATATAAGACGGGTAGAAACAAACATCAGCGTTCACTTAATTGGTAATACTCTTATAGTTAAGTTAGTACTGCTTATAAATAAAATTCTTTTTAAAAACACTTCTGCTCGTGTCTTCAATTTAACTCACGTTAAAGAGCGCATGCCCACCGGTGGGTCACTCCGCAACAACATTACCGGACCACTTGTACACCGGTGGGCATGATTTAAATACATACAAAAAAATATTTGAAAAATAATACACGTAAAAAATGCCGGTCCATATGTGAAAAATACGATTTTGCAATGCGGTCTTCAACGTGTTAATAATAATAATAATATGTAAATCTACGTTATTTATTGTTTTAGTACAGCCATTCTCAAAGTGGTGTTCCGCGGAACCCTATGGCTAAAATACTGCAAAAAATACCTACCAAAGGGAGATTATAAGGTTACATCTAAATATTCCAACTACATATTACGTAATAATACATTGCAATATGATTATTTATAAATACATATAAATCAGTTTCTTATAATTATATTAAGGCTTTTCCTTCACCAAAAAAGTTTGAGAACCGCTGTTTTAGTAGTATATATGTATATTTTTTTTGTAATATATATTTAGTATTATTTATTATTGTCATTTGTATATGTAATCTACCTCTAACCACCTTACGATTTACTTCCTGGTCCACTACCCTAAGGTTGGTTGCCTGGTAGAGATCGCTGCTCAGTGATAAGTCTGCCTTTTGTTCTTTCTTTTCTTCTGTATTTCTATGTATGTAGATAGTTCTATTCCATACATTAATACTAAAATATATACAGTTAAAGATTAAGGTCTGTGATCAAAGATAACGTTTGAGTGTAATTTGATATCACCTGATCGACTCAAGTGCATTTTATTACATTTTATGGGGTAATAATTCTTCTTCTCGTTATACGCCTTTCCGAAGCCATTGTAGAGTCTGACGATGAGCGAGCGCACGCCTTTAGTGCTTATGCTAATAAACTATTTTCATTTCATTTTCATAACAGACAAAATATGAAAACGAATTCTAATAGAATAGTTTTAAAAAATTCGTCTCCCAATAAGCGTGTGAAGTGATTAGATATGTGAGGAATTAGTCCGTTGTGTCCTCGACGAATATGGGAGCTATAATTATACCAATATAGAGCATTAGGCCGCATAATTACTAATTAAAAATAAACAATGTAACTAGTGCTAATTGGTTTAAATCGGAATATTGTTTATCTTTAATATAAATTATGTTTGTTTAACGATAATATTGTCTAGCTCAGTGATTCTCAACTATTGTGCCACGAAATTTTAAATATGTTATATAATATTGTTAATATTACATCTTATTTGTGTGAATTCGGATTTTCAGCATTAAACCAACATTAAAACTCATTAAAAGATTGTTAAATGTAGAAGACGATATGAGAGTAGCATTGTCATTTTTACGACCAAATATAAATGAAATTATAAAAAAACATCAAGCTCTAATTTCGCATTAAAACCATTCTTATTATTAACTTGTAATTAATTCCTTAATAAACCGTTGTTTTTGTAGTACATATTATTTTATTTCGCATACATATTTAAAATTATCATAAACTATTTTACGAAGAGAAGTAAATAGAGTCTATTTAATAGACTTATCTTTGTGTGCCGCCAAATTTTGAAATGGTTAAAAGTGAGCTACAACAAAAAAAAGGTTGAGAATAGCTGGTCTAGCTAAATGTAATAGTATATCTAGTTTTTGTGATGCACTATGGTGGAACTTAAACTTAAATCATTATACCTCTCTCCTTCTGAATAATATTTGTATATATGTGTATGTTTATTACATATGTTTGGTATAAAACGCTGGCTGACGGACAGTATGCAGGAATGGAAAAGAAAGGGGTACTCACGATGGGCTCGGCTTTCCCTCTCTTCCACTGTCGTCTCCGGAGCGATCCTTAGGTGCTGGTTTATTGTGTTAGTCGATTCTTCCTTTTGATTGCGTTGAAATAGTGAATAGAATTACGGTGCACGATTTATTTGTCGGCGGTGATCCGAGCGCGTGCGTTCACGTAGTTGTTCCTAGTTACACACACTGTCGCCGAGAGGGCGCTGCCATCGGGACGAAATGAGGTGGCGGGGGGAATAGGAATGTTGCCAGCCAGCAAAAATAAATAATAAATATGGAAAATATATATCTATGGTTTGGTACGGAACAACATATTTAGTTTACTTATATTTATGTATTTTATTTATCTAAATTGCATTGCTCAAACTAACACTGCTTCTTCTATGACAATTGGTTATCTGGAAGAAATTACTTTTAGTGATAAGATCGCCAATTGCTCTAAATTTGTTTTCTATTAGTTAATTTGTATTAGTATTATTATTATTTTTAAAAGCAATAAAGTATTTATTATTATTGTTACGATGGTGTATTGTACTGTAAAATTCTTAGGTAGTTCCATTCCTTCAGCGTTATGTTCTAGCACTACTTATATGACAATAAGAATATCGCTAGAAACATGGCTTAACTCAGTGGTCAGCAACACGCGCCTACTTTTGGCCCGTGAATGTTTTATAAAAAAGTTATACTATAATTCGGTGGTTATTTTTCTAGCAATAAAGCCCAAACATAATGTAAGCATTACGTTCATATAACAAGTACGGCCCGCTCTTAGTTTATTTTGCCAAGGGCCTGCCAAAAAGTTGCCGACCACTGGCTTAGTTGATTTAACTATGTAAAATATTTTGTTTTAGCGAGAGCAGCATGTTCGTGTCTCGTCGCCGTTGGATATTGAAGACGTGCGGCACGACTACCCCCCTGCGTTGCGTCCGTGCTGTGCTGTCATTGGCGCGGGACATGGCGGGACATTCCCGGGTGCATAACGTCTTCTATTCCCGCAGAGAGTTCTCCAGGCCCTCGGCGCAACTCTCGCCGCATGATAATTTTGATAGCGAGGTGAGTTACTATAGGTCACTGTTTCTCAATGAAAAAGCTAAAAAGTTAAGTGAAAAGTCTTGCGACCCCACACACATTACATCTTAATATTTAGTTTTATAACACTACGCTAAAAATTTATTCCTTTAACCCTCCGTCGCACAGTGGTCTAAAAATCGAGGTCCCTAGCCATAGGATTTTTTTGTCACAAAATTGGTATCTCTCTGGTATATAGGTAGAACCATGAGGGAGAAAAAAATTATTTAATTTCTTTTGTATGGGAGAAAATACATTAAGTACATTTATTTGAAATTAAATAGAACTGAAGGGCTGGTGCTTACATGGGCTATTGTACCATACACGGTGAACAAGATGACACACAGATCATGCACCTTTAGGCGCCTATTCGCATTTTACAGAGGTTATTAAATGATAATACTGATCCTTATGAGTAAAAATACTTTTGATATAATAGACGGGGAGCAGTAATAAATAAATAAAAATAAAGTAATTACGCCAAAAATTTGTAAAATCACTTCACGAAATCTAAAAATTCCCAACTGTCGTTGTTGGGACGTCATATAGTATATTTTGTTTTAAAAAACCTTTGTGTAGTTCTTGTTTATATAATATACATAGGGTATCACTGTTTGGGGTATTCTTCTCTTCTTCTTCTTTTATTAATGGCCTCAGATATCTCCATAAACAGTTTTAAAAACAATCTCCATAAGCACTTCCTACATAAACAGAATAACAAGATCCTCTGACATAATTATTTAGTATATTTATATTGTCATATTATATTTATTTGGTGTAATTATTTATTAATAATCAAAATTATTTGTGTATTATTTTGTATTTATTCTATTATTTTACTTTTCTGTACTATTAACATCACCGCTCACATCTCCCAAAGGTTAACTGGCAGAAAAATGCCTTAAGGCATTAAGTTCGCCTTTTGTAATTTTTTTTGGTACAGTAAAGAATTTATTATTATTATTATATCTATTAAAGACAATTCTGCCAATGTCGAGTATTCAATAAAAAAATATACAATTTTAATTCACACGTAAACCCTCATGTCAAAAATAATCAAGATCCAGTTTGGGGTCAAGACAGGGTATCATCTGTTGCCATGGGAATAGCTATCGTAAATAATTCCAAACTTCAATGAAGGTCAATTACTCAAGTCTTAATTGATATTTTTAGACCTCTCAAAATTCAGTTTTCGTGATAACCTCCCCTCTTTATAGATAGGGGTTATCTATCTTAAACACGTTTCTAATTTTTTAAATTCGGAAATGACGCAATTGATAATTTCAAACTAACGCTGTACAAAGTTCAGTTTTAAAGTTAAATAAATCGGACACGTGTTCAATTGTGCTGATTTGTAATGAAATTGGAACACTTATATAAAAACTAAGAGGTACACATTTATCTACTCTAGCATCGGGCGGAGTGTTGTCATAAACCAGACCACTACTAAAAAACTGGTTATTATTAAAAAGAATATATTGATTATAATTAACGCGACCATTTTTATTAATAATATTCTGTATTTATGTATATATTATACTACGTAGATGTAAGATTTATTATGTTTACTGTATAGCAGCGGTTCTCAAACTTTTTTGGCGAAGGAAAAAGTCCTAATATAATTATAAAAAACTGATTTATATATATTTATGAATAATCATATTGCAATGTAATGTTACGTAATATTTAGATGTAGCCTTATAATCTCCCTTTGGTAGGTATTTTAACACAACTTTGAGAACCGCTGCTGTATAGTATTAATATTCATACACCACCTGTAACTTCCTCTATGCAGCTCCTGAATTATTTTCTTTCTTCAATCCAGATCGGTTAGCGGGTAGAAAGAAGTTCGCCGATTTGTGAAGCTTTTACAAAAAAAATCTTTTGTATCAGAGCGGGGATAATTATGGAATTTCGTATATGTACCACTACCTCGACATACGAGTTTAATTCGTTCCGTGACCTTGCTCGTATCTCAAAGCACCGTATGTAGATCGGGGCGCATGTTGGGGTCGTGTGCGATTCCTCGTATCTCAAAGCAAAATATCGCTCGTATCTCAAAACACTCGTATATCGAGGTACTACTGTAAATAAAACAAAATGCATAAGCATCTTCAGGTTATCGTACGGAAAGGGTTAAATTATGGCAACCTTTAAATGTAGAAACATTCTTAACACTAGAACTATCAGCGGGTCAAAATAACCGGATTACTTGTGCTTGCAAAGTATTTAATATAATTCAATAAATTTATTGTAGAATTGTAAAAAATAGAATCGTTTACAAAAAAAAATAACGAGTAAGGTTTTACATAAGAGTTTTATGAACAATTGGTTTGGTGGAATTCATGATGAATTTTATACTCTTAACTTGAGATATGTACGTATAATTGGTTTCCCGTACAAAATAATAAAAATTTAGTTTATTTTCAATACTTAGATAGACGGCCTGAAAGCGGGACGTATGGCCACATCCCTACTAATATTATAAATGTGAATGTGAATGTGAGTTTGTTTGTTACGTTTTCACGCAACAACTACTTAACCGATCATCATGAAACTTTGTACACATATATTTGGAGGTACTACAAGTAACATAGGATACTTTTTATTTAAAAAAATAAATTATTTTTTACTATAGTTTCCCATTGACTATAGTTCTATTGAAATGATATCTGATACTTATTTAACACTAGATTTACCAGCTTAAATATACCTATTTCTACCAAAACCAAAAAAGTATATATTTGTTACAAATATACATAAAATAATATAAAATTCATAAAACTAATTATTCTGTTATAAATTAAAGAAGATTAGAAGAATTAAAGAATTTATTACACGCAGTAGGTATTTTAATTTGATCTTGCAAGACCAGTCATTTTGACTGGTCTGGTAAATTTAGTGTTAATGACTTAAATGCGAGCAAAGCCGCGGGTAAAAGCTAGTTCTATAATACACAATACATATTTTAATTGTATGATTATTTTCGTTACCAGGTCGAGCTGTTGGATTCGTTCTTTGGCGACGGTTCCGCGTACATCATGGGCCCTGAGAAGGATTGTTGGTATTTGTACACGTTGCTGCCCTTGGAAGGTAGGATACATCTTATATGTCATATAGTTTGTATGTAGTGATTTGAAGACGAACCTGTCGGTGATTAGGCGAACTAAAAACGCTTTATGGAATAAACTTAGTGTGTTCCGCGGAATCCTAGTATTTGGGACTTGTACAGGATGTCTTATAAAATATGCGAATATAAATATTGATAATGCTCAGAAATTCCCTAGTAGCGAGTCGTGGAACTACTTATTGCGTAGACCAGCGGTTCTCAAACTTTTTTGGTGAAGGAAAAAGCCTTAATATAATTATAAAAAACTGATTTATATGTATTTATGAATAATCATATTGCAATGTAATATTACGTAATATTTAGTTGAAATATTTAGATGTAACCCTATAATCTCCCTTTGGTAGGTATTTTTTGCAGTATTTTAGCCCTAGGGTTCCGCGAAACACACTTTGAGAATGGCTGTTGTATGAAATATAATAATCCTTGCTTATAGGAACAGTGGGCGCATTGGAGAAGGAACAACAGTCGCGGCCGATAACAGCGGAGGATGATGAGAGTGAACCAGACCAAACCATCGAGATGCTGATGTCGGACCTGGATCCGGAGGTGATGGATGTCTTTACGAGGACTGCTTGCTCATCCGCTGCACAAGCCACTAAGGTGGGTCTTTAACCCTCCGTCAGGCGCGGCCGATATCACAGGCACACCAATTATAGGCTCTATGAACTCTTTTAGTTTTTAGTCTGATTTAAAGGGGAAAAAAATATTTCTATTACTTTTCAAAAAATTCCAATAAAAAAGATTGTTTTTGATTTAATTTTTTAGGTTAATTTGGGATATTACTTTCAGAGATGGCAGTTTGCAATTATACACTTTGTGGTTTCAGGAATCTGGTATTGATAAAATAATACCTGGAATGGTGATAGATGACTTCCTGTTCGATCCGTGCGGTTACTCCATGAACGGGGTCGCTAAGGATGTGAGTATTTAGGTTTTTTTTATGAATTTTTCACCTGAAATATTTATTTATTCTTTAAGAATATTACATAATATAGTTTTCGATGGTCCCACACTAGGCATTGCCTGTCACGTGGGACTCATCACTTACAAAACTTTAATCACTAACATTACAGTAATACCCCGCTTTGCGCGACCTCGTTATGCGCGGTTTCACTATAACGCGAAATTCAAATTTATTATTAAATTACGCGAAAGAGTGCGTATAAACATAATGTAGTCATCAACTTCTCCATGGTCGCGGGAATTTCAGTTAACGCGATTTTTTCCGGAACGTATCCCTCGCGTAAAGCGGGGCATTACTGTACAACTATAAACTTTTTTTTTTTGTAGTATCTTTATAAAAATTTAATTATTTAATAATTTACTACATGTTCTATGTTGTTAATGTAATGTAATTTATTTCACGCAAACTTAAAAGGGCACAAAGGATTTGCCATCTGTAAGTAATTTGTGTTGCCGTTAGTATTCAAAGTTTACCTAATATTTTAAATATTCATTTTTATCTTATTAATACTGGTATACGAATGTTTTACTGGCAACACTGAATAATAATTTTATTAATGTGAAATAGAATATTAATTCACAGTTATCCTAAAGCAGTGGTTTCCAAACTTCTTGGTTTTTTATTTATTTATTTATCTATTTATGAATAATATTAATTGATATATAGTTTTCGATGGTCCCACACTAGGCATTGCCTGTCACGTGGGACCCATCACTTACAAAACCTTTAATTATAAACATTACTACTAAAAATATTTGTTAATTTATTTATTTATTTTTGTAATGTCTTTGTAAGTTTTACTTGGTTGTGGGGGTAGTAGGTTTTGCGACCCACTTTTGTTTTTAACTAAATATTTCATAAATACATTAATTATACTGTAACTGTGCTGCTCCATCTCTATTTTTACATTTCTTTGGTCGCGTCCAACAGTTTGGGAACCACTGCCCTAAGGGATGATTACAATACCAATGCTGTTGAATCATTTTCAGGGTTGCTACATGACAATTCATATCACGCCGGAGCGTGCCTGCTCATATGTGTCGTTCGAGAGCAATGTACCTGTCAGCAAGTACGATGCGGTCATCTCGCGCGTGTTGAGCACTTTCCGGCCTAACAAGTTCGTTTTGACCGTCTTCGCTACACCGGTGAGTAGTTCCTTTGCTATTTAGATATTATTCATTTATTTAAGCACAGTCAATTTCAATACACCAGCGGTTCTCAAACTTTTTTGGCGAAGGTAAAAGCCTTAATATAATTATAAAAAACTGATTTATATGTATTTATGAATAATCATATTGCAATGTAATATTTAGTTGGAATATTTAGATGTAACCTTATAATCTCCCTTTGGTAGGTATTTTTTGCAGTATTTTAGCCCTAGGGTTCCGCAGAACACCACTTTGAGAATGGCTGGTATAGTGTGAAATATTGTGTAAATGTTTGTTTCTGTGTGAAAAGGGTCGATACGTGCTATGTACCATTATTTATTTATTTATTCATTTATTATTTAAGAATAATACATAATATAGTTTTCGATCTTCCCACACTAGGCATTGCATGTCACGTGGGATCCATCACTTACTCACTTATAAAACTTTTAATTACTAACATTAAACTATAAACTTTTTATTATTATTACAGTATAGTCCCACTAACCCGGCACTTCGATAGATCGGCACGTCCAATAATCCGGCACCTTTCGCCCGCCCCTCCCTCGCCCCTCTACACCTGTGCATTGCTTCACAAACTCAATACATTACATACATTTATTCCCTCTATGAAATGCTTTATTTTATTCATTACCTATGACTTTTCACTATAATCCAGTGATCCGGCACCCTTCGGTTTTTAATAGTGCCGGATTAGTGAGATTATACTGTATTTATTTATTTATTTATTTATTGGTAAATATATTGGTGAAATTAAATTGACTGTAAAACCATGCAAGTGACTGTGCTTAAATAAATAAATAAATAATATAAAGAAGGTTTTTGTTTCAATGCCAATCTTATCCAACAGTACTTATTATTTATTCTTCTACCAGGACTCGCCAGCAGCAGAAGCGCCTCGTCAGTTGAAGTCGTACTCGCTCGGAGGCTTCGAGCAGAAGGAGTCGCAGTACTGCAGATTCTCCGGCTACGAGCTGCACTATGCACTTTACTGCAAGTTCCCGAGCTGAGAGTGAGCCCCACGCAGCCCTCGCACAAGCAAGTCTCCTTTTTACTTCGTGGTGACTTCGTCGAATTAAAAAGGAGACATCACGCACTAATTGACCGCATCTTTTATATCTACACGATTGACATGTTATTTGTGGGTAATTATCGAACTTTGATGTTTTTACATATATATTTTTTAAATATATATAATTCATTGTCTGGTAATAAAGTTTTTATTAGTTTCTATATGCACAGCGATTTTCAAATGGACACACGACCGCAGTGCTATGAACTGCAAATGAGATATCTGCATCTCTTTCACACATGCCTCAACTTCGACACGATAAGAATATAGCTATCCCTTTCTAATGATTGTTTATTCCAGTCTAAAATCCAATCTTTATTCATTTGAAGATTGTCGTTTGTACAGTTTGATTCTAATTTCTGAACGAACCCCGAGCTGTCAGTTCCGTTTGACAGCTGTTTATGGAACTATTTTATTTTATTATATAATGATTAAAATGAGTTTTTTAAATGTATATTTTTAAAGACATATGTAAAAACATCCTTAGAAAGAAGTGAATTTATTTTTATAGTTAGCCGTGCCGTCTGAGGCCGTTTTGGAATTCGTCAGTGAAAGTTCGCATTTGTAACTTTATCTGTTAGGACACTGATGATTTAGATTTTTAAGTTTCTCTTTTTGTGTTATGTTATCGTGGTTGACTCATTTTACTCCTGTTAAAGCCTAGACTTAATAGGACCTAGGACTTCATAAGACATCAGTGTCTTCTTTCTTCTAATAAATTATTGTTTTGTTTTAATTCAAAAGTTCTTTTTGTCTTATTGTTGTGTTTGTTTTGTTTTTGTTGGTGAATTGAAAAATAATTGCCTTAATTAACCTCATAAAGACATGGTAAGTTATTTTTGTAAATTTTATTTGATTTTTTGTTCTAATACAGTCACTAAATAAGGGGTAAAGGTATTTGCTTGAATAGTGAATTAATTTGAATCTTTGTTCTTTCATATTTTAAAGCTATTTCAACATAAGCTATGATGATAGGACTCGGTGATATATGGTAATGTAAAGCTCTAATTGCTGGCATGTTACTCTCTGCTCGACTTATAGAATGAATTTTGCAAGATATTACTATGGCAGGAATAGTTTAGGGCAGGTGTCGGCAACCTTTTTTGGCCGCGGGTCAAAATTAATCAAAAAAAGGGTCAGAGATATTTTCGTATTAAAACAGCATTTTAGTAAATAATAAGTTATATTTTATTAATAATATTATTTATAATACTTACTACAAACATAGTTGAATAAACTTTCTCTACGATATCAATGGCTCCCCTGATGTTGGACTTGTGATGTCAATTTTTTGGGAAAAAAAAATGTTTGTATATCTTATACTTTATTTTTGGAACTAGAGTGGGTCACTTGAAACTACCAAATGGGTCACTCGGTGACCTACGGGTCATAGGTTGCCGACTCCTGGTTTAGGGCATGTAATATTGACAGGTGAATGTCCTAAACTAATTTTACTGTATTTTCTCATATGAAGTCGTAGTAGGGTTTTAAACTAATTTTGAGGTCACAGACAAAGAAATCATATATTCAAAATTTTTATTGCTTACATTATAAATATAAGGTTGTCAAAACAATTAATTATTTGTCAAATTGAGTCTATTACTGATAATAAAACACCTGTTGACTATAGCCTGCGTGCTCTGTATACACCCTTCGTAATAGACTACCTTAATTCAGGCTAATGTGCTTTTATTACTGCCTACAATACCCAAGGAAGGCAGATGTGCCAAGGCCGTAACTACATCATTAAATCAGATTAATTAATACATTATATTATCTGAGTAGTATTTCGTTGATTACAATTAAAAACAAATCAAAAAGTGGAATGTTCCATTCATTATAGTACTTGCTGTGATGATTGATATGATAGTTAGGGGCTGTCCATAGATTACATCACATTTTAAGAAGGGGTGGAGATTGTGAAACGAGGGGGAGGGGCTCAAAAATCTATATAATAGCGCCAGACACGGCATGCATATAAATTTAATTGACAAACCACGACAATATGTGAAATTTACTCTTTACTACATTTTAGCTTTTTAATAATAAATATTTTGAAAAAATAACTTAAATGGAAAAGAAATTTAATAATTTCTAGGTGTAAAATTGCAATTTATGTGACGTCACATTAGGTCTAACAATCATGAAACTAGTATGACGTAATTTATGGATAACCCCTTACTGGTTAAGTTGGCTTCAACAGAAAATAATAATCAGACAGGTCTAAAAGCATATAAGACTAGAGTTTATTTAATCATGTTTAATTTTATTTATTTCAAATAAAAATGTAATTATGCAAAGATCTGGCAGTCAGATGAAGTCATTTGTGGTAGCGTCTGTCTACACGTGAGCTGTAAATGGAGTGTTGATATGGAAAATTGTGGTAAAATGTTAAAAACACAACAATAGGTGTTAAAATTTGTAGTCTCATTCGATAACTAGCATTAGATTTAGACGCCTAGCGTGATAAGAATTTGTCTTGCTTTAGGGATAGAATCCTTTGACGTTATTTGCTGATTAGTTAAATTAATACAGCCCAATAGGACCAAACCGAAGCGGTAATATGAACGGAGATGATCTGAAATTTTTCATATAGTGTTAACTCAATATAACGTCACTTAAAGGTCTATGTCGTTAAATGGAGAGAATAAAAAATGAATTACAGTAATACCCCGCTTTACGCAACCCCGTTATGCGCGGTTTCACTATAACGCGAAATTCAAATTTCGCGCTCAATTGCCCCGCATTACGCGAGAGTGCGTATAAACAATGTAGTCATCAACTTCTCTATGGTCGCGGGAATTTCAGTTTTTTCCAGAACGTATCCCTCGCGTAAAGCGGGGCATTACTATATTTTACTATTATAATACATATGTATTTACTAATAAAGTATAAAGAACGTACACAGCTGCAGTTCTTATTAATTACAGCAACTTACAAAGTACTGTTTATTGCTTAATAATGACGTTTCTCGTTAAAGCGCCTGACGTTAAATGGAGTTTGCACTATTTATATTCGTAGATTAAAAAAAAGAAGACATGTTTTAGAACTTAGTAAAAAATAGTTTTTTATTTTATTTTGTGAAATACAAATTAAAAAGAACAGTCGTGGGGTCTATTCTCGTCTCTTTAATTAATTAATAATGACAATATCGGTTTAAAATTAAATATATTTTCTATAGCTTTATTCCTCGACATTATTTATATGATTGTAACGCGTCGTTTGGATGTTTATAAACAATTTATTGTCCACATTAATTTCGTGATTCAAAAATTATGTGACCAATGAATACGTGACGCGTTCCAATAGTTTAGTTAAGCCGCGTTTTATAAGAGAAATATTGCTTGATATTTTACGGTAATTATGCATATTTACGAAAGATTTGTGCTGTCTTCTCCTGTGTGTCCTTTAACATTGGTCCAGGGGGGCTACTCAGGCATATCCGAAGTTTCGTGATACGGCCGTCACTTCTATAGTTTATGTGAATTTTGGCATATAAGCCCGTAAAAAATCCTGTCAAATATCCGTAAAATAAGCATTGTGTGGGCTATCCGTCGTGACGTTGCTGTCAAATCCGTAATTTCGTGAATTATTACGAAAGTGTTCCTCAGTAGGAAACGTCCGAAGTGCGGATGGGGTTAAAAAATTAAGATATTAACGTCCATAAAATTCAAATAAAGACAGGCGTGTGTCATATCTCATTAACTACTATCCCTACACTAAAATAATGTGGTTTATCGTCGATTATCCGATCGCATTCGGTAACTTTAGTCGTTTCATTTTCTTGAAAGCCCCCCCTTTGGTTAAGATTTTAAATTGTCGTATGCGTAATAAGTATATTCGAACGATATTTCTCTTTTAGTCTTTAGTATAAAAGCGCGCAATAAACAAGGTGCCGGTTAATGTGATTGTACACGGTTTCATTCCAAGTAAAGTGATATTTTAGTAAATGTTGCCCTTTTTAGTTGTTGAGGTTTGTTTGTGGGCTGTTCGTTTATACGTGTGTGTGAAGGCCACATCAGAGATTTTATGAATAAACTTTTTTTGTCTCATTTTACTGCTGTTTTATTTATTTCAAACTTTTTTATTTGCATACAAAGAAGTTAATGCCCTTGGGTGTTGGTCTACCAGTTAACCTTTGGGACCAGCAGAAAGGTTGCATTGGGAAGAGAGGTGATCAAAAAGAACAAAATAATATACCTACATATAGATATACATATAAAAAATATATATCTGGAGTTAAACAAACTTACATTGACATGACAAGATGTGCATAAACCAGCCTTTTAACATAATTTATTACTTTCTGTAGTGGAAAATTAAAATCTAGGTTTTTAGGACATTGCTTTACATTAATTATAGGAAAAGCTCACTAATAACCTAACAATTTTATTTAAAAAACATGGTGAAAGGATTCCTGTGACATGTCATGGAAGTACTAATGACAGACCTAAACAATCCATCAGAACCCATTGGAATTAAATATACCAGGGTTGTATGAAATATACTGTCTAAATAAAACAGAATAATTATAAAAAAATATACATTTTATTAATTAATTTGTTCCCATCCAGCACCATTAAAAATAATAATAATAAAAATTCAAATTAGTATTAACAATCACAGATAATATAATAATTTTAAAAACAAAATTTAACTTTGAAATAATATTTATAATGTCTGCCTATCCTAAAGAGATTATTTCCAACTCTGTCCAATGTATACGTGGCAGGGAGGCACGTATCCACCAAACAGCTTCTCCATATGAGCAGCAACTGCCAGACACTTCGCATCATTGTTGGGACCTGACACGACCTGGACACCGAGAGGTATACCATCAGAGTTCAGACCTAGGGGCACCTGAAAAAGACAATACGAATAATCGACTACAGATATGCCCCGCTTTACACGAGGGATACGTGCCGGAAAAAATCGCGTTAACTGAAATTCCCGCGACCATAGAGGAGTTGCTGACTACATTATGTTTATACGCACTCTTTCGCGTAATGCTGGGCAATTGAGCACGAAATTTGAATAGTGAAACCGCGCATAACGGGGTCGCGTAAAGCGGGGTATTACTGTACTCGAATCAAAATAGGTTTCTATACATTACCTGAACTGAAGGAATCCGTAATACATTGAAAATGCCCCAATAAGCAAAGTTGAAAGGTCGCAGAAAGAATGAATAATGGTATGGTGCTGGAATTGGCGCACTCGGGAATATGAGCACTCCATCATCACCCAGTTTGTTCTGCAAAAATAAGTACGTACTAGAGTCTGGCATGCGAGTCGTATCTCTAGACCAGTGATTCTCAACCTTTTTTTTGTCGAGGTACACAAAGAAAAAGATAATTTTAAAAATTTTTAAATCATATTTAATAACATTATTTATTATAATTTGGCGACACATTTAGAATTTGCACAGTGGTTGGGAATCACTACATTAGACATTTATTAAAACTATTCACATGACAATACAACTGTCAAACTAAATATCACTTTTTGCATAAATACCAAAAAAACACCTACCAGAAGATCCTCCCTTAGTTTCTTTGTAAGGTCCTCGGCCCATTCTTTGTCAACAAGTGGCAGTATCTGATCGTCCAATAATTTCAAAATTGCCGCCAAAGTGAAGTCGCTCTGACCGAAAACCTGCAAAATATTATTTAAATTATTTTTACATTTAATTATTAGTGAAGAATGGTAAAACAAATTGTCAAAAGTCAGACTAATAAATAATAATAAATTCTTTAGCTTTTTGACATGAGCGTTTTACGTGTGAATTAAAAGTTTATAATTTCTTATTAGAATACTGGACATTGACAGAATTGTTGTTTGTGCCGGCTTGAGGAGACGAATGTGCTCTGTCTAAATGAACAGGGCACATTCCTCTCGTTATCCCGGCTACTTCCAAGCTGATCCCGAAACGCGACTAGGTCACTTCAGGGTGTTCTGCTTGAAATTATTATTAAAATTAACAGAAGCAACCTTCTTAACCAACTCGACAAGCCCATTGACAGTCCCCTGCTTATTCGCCAGCATTTCAGCGAAGGTCTCCTTCTCCTTCGTCATCCAGTACCTCCACAGCACGAACATGTAATTGAACCCATCGTGGTAGTACGTCTCCGGCGCATTGCCTGTGTCTGCAGCCTCCTCCGTCAACTTTATTATAACTCTGCGAATATGATTCAGTAATTCGTTTTTTTACTGCTGTTAACTGCCAAAAAACCGGGATTGAGAAGCCCTGGCTAGTGACAATCTCATATCAACATAACATATATAGATATACCTTCGCATAGCCTTCCTCAAATCAGGTTGTATTGAGCTCAAACGTAAATCCTTTGAAGTCTCCACATAGAAATACTTAATTTTCTGAAAAGCAAAATGCAATTTTCAGGACAAAAACTACAGAACCTCCCTGAATATAAACAATTGCTTTACTTACGTTAGATAAATAAACTTACTGATAAAAAAGCTTGGACATAATCTATGTTTACTCTTAGGTATACAATAGGATGACAATGCCCCTATACAGCAGCTATTCTTCTACATCATAGTAGATTTATTATATATTATTATGACATTAGCATGTAAGTGGACAATGCCAGTATACAGCAGCTAAATCAAATTGATAATTATTAAATTTATTTCATTTATATTTGTATTTGTATTGACGAGTAAAAGCGCTCTATTGGAGCCCAATTACTAAAAGTAAATAAAAAATTAATACAGTGGTACCTCGATATACAAGCGTTTTGAGATACGAGGAATCGCACACGACCCCAACATGAGCCCCGATCTACATTCGCAGCAGCATACGGTGCTTTGAGATACGAGCAAGGTGACGGAACGAATTAAACTCATATGTCGAGGTACCACTGTATGTATATGTATTTATTAAAGATGTGCCGATTATAACTTTGGCCGACTAGCCGATTAGTCGGTTGTAAATAAGTCAAGCCGACTACGGTTTAGGGGATTCCCGTGACGCTTCGTTTACAGCTGATTCGCTGCAATTTCAGTCACTACTGACATGTGGACAAATATAAGAAAGTTTTTTGAGTTTTACAGCTCACTGGTTTCACGATAGTTTCAAATATCATCACGCAGTATTGCAATTTATGACATTAAATATTATGTTGATTTGTTTTTTAATTAAGATACTAATTTTGTTTGATAAATGTCATCAATATATTTTCTTTACAAGGAAGTAACACATACATTTTATTGAGAAATAGACACAAAGTAACAAGCCGGATAGTCGGCGCTTTTTACCGATTAGTCGGAACATCTCTATTATTTATATTACCTTTAAATCAACACTTTGATCTAGCTTGAGTAGATCCGCCCGAGGCGCTGCAACAATTTTAGTGAGTGGAGCCAAATCTTCAACATGACGTGACACGAAGCCAATGGACGCCATCGTGTCTTCATCACCAGACCGCTGCAGTGATCCTGTACAGTAACATAATATATAAAACTGAATGTTTATAATAGTAATACTTTATTCACAATTTATACATATATACATAAAGAATTCACGGATGGTTCCCACACTGTCCTGTGGGGCCGATCAACAATCTCATTGACTATATAAAAATTGCACACACTAGGTTAAGTAGAATGGGTGGAAGGGAATTTCTGATAATAAATACATACAATACATAATATATATATATATATATATATATATATATATATATATATATATATATATATATATATATATATATATATACATAGGTTTAAACAGAAATACAGAAACAACATTATGGAAATTTAAGTCTTTTTATGACTGACACAGGACTGTCTCAGCTTCGTCATAATTTAGAGTAAGGTGTTGCTTAGTTAATTGTTTCGCCTTGTGAATGGATTGCATAGGCTAAAGCATTTCCAAAAGTAGACAGTTTGTCTGTATGTTCTTTATAGAATCGTAAACTATGCATTTGATCATGTGATGATTGATCTTTAGCAAAGTCATTGAGCATGAGCCCACGAAGGTTTATGAGTTGGTACGACCAATTTTCGACAGATGGCGCCACTGTCGTTCCAATGAATTTCATATTGCCGTGAGCTCATGACAGCCCACATTGAACAGACAATATTGTCGTCAAATGAACAAAATATTTGTGTAATGTCTTGTTTGGCTTTGACTTGCAAGGTACCTAATCAAACCTAAAAAAAAATTACTACCTGTTTTAGGTAATTCGAATTATACATATAGATACAGGATGCTATAGGGTGTAGGTGTAACCTTTTTGTATGAAAAAATTAACCGAGGTAAGACAGCGGGTATTTGTCAGTTACATATTATTTTAGACTGCTGCCCCACCCTGAGCCCATGGCTGGTGGTACTATAAAACCAGTAAAACCTTTTAAACTCGTAATATTGGCTGTTGGGTTATAACCAAATAATCCACAGAAGAAAGCCGGCATTCGCGTAGACCCACCGATGTCGGAACCTGAAAAATAAGGTACATCCAAATTGTATCAATATATATCCTTTCGACTGTTATAGTATATCTTTGTCCCCATTAGAAGGTAACATTCCACATTAAATGTAGAGCAGTCATTTGACCCATCATAATTTCAGTATATTTATTTATTTAACACTAGGTTTACGGGACGCGTCAATTTGACGCATTTTGACTTTTATCAGAGAATTACCAAAAACTGTTTAAATTTTTATTTTATCTCTTTGTATGACTTTTATTCATTGATCGAGGGAAATATATATTGAAGTCTATTTTCTTTAAAAGTGTTGAATTACTGAACATGTCTATGTGGTATACCTATCGCTACGATATGCGTCAAATTGACGCGTTTTAGTAGAAGTAGGTATATAGAAAACGTCCGTAAACCTAGTGTGAAGCACTGTCACTTGCATGGTCTTACAGTCAATTCCAATACACCATGCAAGGAGGAGTCAAATACAAAAAATACAATAATATTAATAATAATATGTCAAAATCTAAATAAAATAAAAATAATAATGAGTTATGTTGTTTCAACAGATGTAATATTAGATTTTTTTATTTATTTAAGTATAATATTACATAATATATTATAGTTTTCGATGGTCCCACACTAGGCATTGCCTGTCACGTGGGACCCATCACTTACAAAACTTTTAATTATTAACATTACAACTAAAACTTTTTTAAATTTAATTAATTAATTTTTGTAATGGCTTTATAAAATTTAATATCATTAGTTCTAAACTAATAAATCCTACATCAATGAATGCCGACATCATAACACCTTCGATAATACCAATAAAGTATAATGATTAACGAAACATTAGAACAATGACAATAACAGTTAAATTTAATAGTGTTCGCCTTTGTATTATTTTAGTATATAAGCAGAATCAAAATAAACAAGTTCAATGAACGTCACGAATTTAATAACACCTTCAACTGTTGGTACAAAAGAACCCATATTATTAACGTTAAAAACCAAAAATAATATAAAATATATAACAACGACTCACATAATGATATAGGGGTAGCCAGAGCAGCCATCAAAGCAGCCTCCCCACCACTGGAACCGCCTGTAGTTCTACCCGTATGATATGGGTTCTTAGTTAAACCAAACACCATGTTATATGTTTCTTGCCTGAAAATCACAATTACATAATAAACACTGAAATGGTACTGTAGGGCAGCCCTATCTCTCTTGGCAATGGTTTTGTTGATGACGTTTCTTTCTTTCAAAAATTCTTCACAAGGCTTTTATATACAACCCTACTCGTTATTTTTTGTAAACGATTCTATTTTTTACAATTCTACAATAAATTTATTGAATTATATTTAATACTTTGCCAGCACAAGTCATCCGGTCATTTTGACCGGTTGGTAAGAATAGGTCATATTGACCGGTTCGTAGTTCTAGTGTTAACCCTTGGTCGGGCGCCCCTCAAAAGCTACTTAGATCGGGCTCATTGAGAAAATTGAAAAAAAATCTCTTTCATTGGAATGTTTAGAAATAAATTTTATACAATAGTTATAGAACAATTTTTGTCCCCTTTAAATCAGACTAAAAACTAAAAGAGTTCATAGAACCTATAATTGCTGTGCCTGTGAGATCGGAGGGTTAACCAAGCAGGCCTCCTTACCATTTATTAATCTCGGGCACGTTTGTAACAGCGACAGGGATGGCTCCGGCCTCACGCAACAAACGAACGCACTCAGCGTCACTCGGAGCACGGACGGTCCTCCGCGAGCGTATGCCAAAAGTGTACAGTAACCCCTCGACACCATGACTTTCTTTCGCAGTGAACGGTACACCTGGAAACGGAAATTCATTGAGTTAGCTAAGCAAAAACAAGTGATAGTTGCGTGTCTTTTACAACTACCTACATGTTTACAATATTTCACTGAAAAGTGAAGTATGGACTGGCATCAACAAGCAACAAAAACAAAAATAAATTATAGACACGTATATTATTAATTAGCATGCAACAGTCAACTCCACTATGCCGGCTTGAGGAGACAAATGTGCTCTGTCCAAATTAACAGGGCACACTCCTCTCGTTATCCTGGCTACTTCCAAGCTGATCCCGAAATGTGACTAGGTCACTTCACAGGTGTTCCGCATGAAAGTGGTGGTACTACCCCGGGATGACATACTGGGCTAATGCTATCATCAGTCTGCCTACCACTCTTTGTGTGCCTATATTATTATACTATAGGCGTTGAGCGACCAATGGCTTTGCAACTGGCTTTGTTTTTGGGATTCAACTTAAAAATCTTACCAAGAAATGGGCGTTTCTTAAAATCGTCATCAGATAACCCAGCTTCGATTTTCTGGTCTACTTCACGGGCTTCTGCCAAAGCTGCCTTGTACCTCTGGTCAGTTACCGCATTCAGCACTGGATTTACAAGCCTTATTCTCTCTATGCATGCTGTTACCAACTCCACAGATTTCAACCTTTGTAAGAATATTGTTGTTAAATTTGAATATACAGTAATCCCTCTATAACATGGTAAATTAGCTCTGCGTTATAGAAAAATCCGTTGTACATCAGCAGCAGCCTTAGGAGGTGGTGAACGGGGTAATCTCCCGGGGCCCCACGTAATAACCCAAGCGAATTTTAAAAAAATTATATTTTTTATTTAAAACTTGATTTTTATCCTTAATCATTTATTCAGATTATAATATAGTGGTAAATTAAAATAAATTTAGTAAACTAATTAATTCACTCAAAACATAATTGAAAAATGACAAATACCTAAACCAAACAACCAGATCTACTTTTACACACATACTTTTCACGAAGGACAAAGGGCCTCGCAAAGAGTAAAGCCGCCACTGTTGTACATACATTCTATAACGCATTTTGGTGTTCCAGTTATATTAACACTAGATTGCTGGAGGAAGTAAATTTCAAAAATAACTGGAATATATACAATCGACTCTCGTTAATTCGAACTCATCTGAGTCAAACACTCGACAATTCAAAGCTGCAGAGAGAAAGAGACAGAAAGATTGTAAATCTCTTTAAAAAGCTATTGAGCTGTCTGAGCAGCAGCAATGTGCTTAGAAGCAAACCAGTCTAACAGAGTTCTTTCGAAATAAATAATTAACATTGTTAAAGAATAGCAATTAATAAATTATAATTGATCAACACTTAATAATGCGAAGTTTTATTTATTTTCTCTCAAAAATTTCACACTATTTGATGTTTCAAACTCTAGATAATTCGTAATATTTTAAGAGTCCCTCGAGTTTCGAATTAATGAGTCGGCTGTATATGTCAAAATTGAAGTAATAATAATAAATACTTTATAGCTTTAAAACATAATAATAACAATACAATAGGAAGCAGATTTAGAGCAATTGGCGATCTTATCACTAAAAGTAATTTCTTCCAGATAACCAATTGTCATAGAAGAAGCAGTAATAGTATTGGGCAATGCAATTTAGATAAATAAAATACATAAATATAAGTAAACTAAATATATAATGAACATACACATATATAATTTCAACATATACAAATATTATTCAGAAGGAGATAGGGTATGAAGTAGGATAGTTACAATTATTCACATATAAATTACCTTTTTTCCCTAATATCCTTGGCCAATGTTAGAGCACTCTTTGCCAACATATTATGGTTTTTATCCAAATCGAGTATATTTTGTCTGTAGTCATTCCAGTGAAGGCTGAATATGAAATCTATGAAAAGGTCGAAGTATGTCCGGAAAATGATAAATGCATTTCTTATAATTGAGCAAAACATCCCTTGGCATATCATACTTGTTTTTTCCGGTCTTTGCTGTGAATTAAAAAGAAATAACCTAAAAATTACTAATTATACAAAATTACACAAATAAAAATTATTTTTAGATATAATTATAAATCAAATGTAATTATTTAAACGAATATCTAAATCTAACATATACAACACGGATTCATATATCAATATACATGTAAAATAATAAAAAAAAACATATTTATCGATCTACTTGAACTGTTCGTAACTTAATAAAACCGTCAATTCATCGTGGAATAATTTATAAATATGGACTGTGAACTTTAGTAATAATGAATTCACAAATACAGCAAACAACTTTTGCAACGAAAGACTAGTATTACAGGTAACGACATGTAAACTCGAGAGCCCTAATGGAAAACTTTCTATTTGTTTTCTTACCCGGGTCACAGAACCGCTTCTCTCCGAACTACACATAACAATAAGGTTTATTATTAACAACTACACAATACACGTTACTTAAATTAAGATTACACTAAACCTTTATCAAATAAACAATAAAAGGAAACCATAAAAGCGATAAACTCAGCGAAAATTGCGAGACAACAGCGTAAAAAATTTAAACTCAGTGTTGCTAGTTTATTAGCAAAAACTTTTAATTTAACCAATTTTGTTCCGCGTTCATTTTGCTTAGTAACTAATAATTTAAAATTTTATAAGATATATTTAACTATTTACTGCAAGTATTTGTAATAGATAAAAGCTCTTTTCTTGTGTTTTCTTTCGCGTTTGCCATTAATAACAATATAAATCAAATCAGAGATATAAAAATAGAGATAAGCCAAATCTATTGGAAGGATGAATATTTATCAAATTATCATTATTATGTCAATAACAAGATTAAATAATGATCATAAGTATTATAAAATAGGATATTCCGACGCGCATTATTATCTGAGTTTATTATTGTATTTATTAGTGAACCGGATTGCTCAGAATATCTAATGCAGTGTTTCCCAACGTGGGGCTTTATTTATTATGTTAATTTAATTGTTTTGATAAAATTTGATTGTTAAGGGGGGCAATTCGGCAATTTAACCCTTTCACTTCGAGCCATTTAAATGCAATGCATTTAACGAAAAAAGTGAATTCTTAAATAATTGCGGTAAATAATTATTAGGTATAATTTCGCTTGACGAGACCAAAATATCAACTGGGTGTTTAGTTACATAAGAATTTTAGAAAGGCTAAGGTATGAAAAGAAGGTTGGGAAACACTGATCTAATACATCTAGGTACATATTTTTACATTGGATGCATGTTGTTCAACTTCACAGGTTTTTTAAATGTAGAATTGTGTCAAATATTTATAGATAAAACTAATTGTTTTTAGTATAACAATCTAAAAATCGATTTTATCAATTTTGACTACTTTAATCGTAGTGTCGGCCGACCGCATCGAGGTCATAAATAATAATGATTATCTGTTTACGTCTTTACGTAATTGGCGACGCTGTCGGGTTTTTATATACCTACATGCAGCTTGAATAGGTAAAAATTATAATCGAAGCGCCCACTCTTTAAAGTTTTTTGAACGTAAAACGAAATTGTACACAATGACGTCGAGTGATGTCTTTTTATTTTGATATTTACTATAAAAACATAAATATAAAGTATGTTAATATAAAAACTAATAAAAAGATATTATATTTGAATAAACATCACTAATAATTGAAATTAAATAATTGTAGAACAAATCACAACTGAAAAAATATGACAAGAGCTATGTTTACCAAAACTATGCACACTCTATATGAAAAAAGCTTTATTTATTTTTGTGTTACATTCAAATATGATATTGAAACTATTATTGTGCGTCTCATAATAAATTAAAATTTCTTATTACTTATATTTTGAGAATTAAATATGATTTACAATGTGGGCTTAAAATGTAATATTTCTTTTTAAAAAAAAACAAATTAAAAAACTGACAGCACGTTAAACCGCCAAAATTAGCCTTAGACATCGAATTGTTTGAACAATTATAGATATAATTAAATTAATATATTCTAATAAGCTAATATCTAATTAAATTAAGACGTTTTTGTGTTTTTTAATTATTATTTTAGTTATTTACCCAAATTATTCAATAGTAATTTTCTTTCATTCTTAAAACTAACACTGTCTTCAATTGTCTTAAACATGATGTCCTATTCTTTAATTAAAATGTTAAATATTGCATTAATCCTATTTTGTATGGAGCCTTAATAAATAAATAAACACAGTATCATTCTTTTCTTCAGCATCAGATAATATTTAAAATTAGTGCTGGTGCTGTATTTGACCGCTGACGACTGCAGCGTTTCTGATTATGGCATAGAATTCTTCCACCTAACAAATGGATGCATGGAATGAAGACAATTCAAAAACAATTTATTTTTGAAAGTAACCCTGTTTATTGTAATCAAGTATACGCAACTTGCAGTAGCCACTACCCACTAATAGCAGTCAGTTTTTAACTATACTTGGTAGGGGGCGGACGTCTCGCAAACTTTCAATTGGAAAATACGGTCACTTTATTGGAACGAAACCGGTCATCGTGTTACAGAATAAGTTACGTATTCGTGTAACTGTTTTTGTGATTATTAATTTTAGAAGGTACGTGTGTTTAAAATTTATTTGTTAGGAATTTGAATTTTATGGTAGCAACCAGAGTGGAAATTATAGGAACAAAAAAACTGCTGCGACATATTAACTAAAGTTTTTTTAAATTATAATTCTTCATTTATAGTTTCTGAGATACTCAATACAACAATGAAGAATCCACACAAACTATGCACAATAATAACTTTGATAAGGTCCCTTGTAAAATTGCGATTTTGTAGATCTTACCATGTTAAAAGGACCCAGTGATATAACCTGTGGGCTTATCACGAATTTAGTCTGACTTTCGAATCGAGCTGTCACAAGTAAAATGGATCCGTTAGCAATCGGAATCATGAATTTTTACTAACCAGCAATCTATCAAATGAACGAAAGATCGAGACGTTCGAAAATTAACAAAAAGTATCAAAAATATTGTATTTATGCTGCTCAAATTTCCATACAAATCGCTTGAAGCGAACTCGGTTCGAAAGCCAGACTAAAATTCGTGATAAGCCCACAGATCGTGGTTACGCAGAGAGGAGGTAATCAGCGTTCCATACTTCCTGTGTCTCTGAAAAGGACTATGCACAAAGACGTCTCGATATTTTTTTCTACGAAAATATCTAGTGAATGCTTGCTATAAATTGTTATTTAAATCGGACATTTTGAAAGTATTTCAAGTAACATGGACGTGGCGAAATTGAACGTCGGAAATTAATTAAAATTAACGCAATTCACATTGTATTTAATTTCACTATATCCGCTAAAAACTTCAGACGTAACTATAAAGTTATATATAGACATGTGTTTACTATACATATATATATATATAAGTATATATGTATATAGAATTATATAAATTGTCGAAGTTGGCGGTAAAATTCGGAGGTCAAAATTCAAGGTAAACCAGCTCCGAGCAGAATCAAGAAAGTTTTTGTATGCGTTTCCTTATAATTATATGTTTTCGTTAATTAATATGAATTGTTATGATTAAAAAATATTGAGTGCACCCCCTAAAAAGAAAGGACACCCTTTCCCTTTCTTACAAACAAAGAAAAATTATTTAAATAAGCAATTTTGCCAACCCCAAGAAACTAAAAAACAGCAGCTCACCAATAAAAAAACAGGAGAAGGACATTTCTCAGTCAATGAATCACTGCTCATTTTATCAAAGACGTTCTAAATATTGTTATTTAATATAAACGGCGGGATTACATATATTTAACTAATTCAAAGCCTGAAAGCTGTAGCCTCAATACAATACGCATAGCCATCTAGTGTCATTGCGTTTTTGTGTGGTTATTAAAAAACGCTGAACGCTAATTGAAAAACAATAAAAATTAGGATAGAAACAGATAAAGCCGCGTCTCCTCCTCCTGTATCTTCCAAACATTAGACAAAAATATCGAAACATTGGGGCGTGGCCTACACAATGTTTTTGCTTTCCGTCGACCACGGAAAACAAAAAACATTGTGTATGAATACAAAAATGTGTACGGCCACGCCCCAATGTTTCGATGTTTTGTCTAATGTTTGGAAGACACAGGAGCAGGAGACGCGGCTTAACAGGGGCAACAGATCAATGTGAAAACAGCTAATCTACTGTTAAAACAGTAGGGTTGGTAACACTGTAAATATGTTGGCATTAACTGAAGAATTACAAACAACTATAAAAAGATTGACATTTAAAAATTCTAATGTAAATGTAAATTTTAATTAAAGAGAATTTTGTCCAAAAATATCTTCAACTTTTGAACCAGTTTGAGAGTCTTTTTATATCATTATAAATAATGAATTGGTCACCCCCTTTTGTTGTTAAAAACTAAATTGTTTCTAATATTTAATTTAAATTAATTAAAAATACAGTCCACTTAATCAAATAAAATATAATAATTCGTTTTACAGATATGAGCTAAAATAAACCACCAAAATGTGCAAATGTTTGCGATCATTCTTCGTGACCATCCGTTCTTGGTTCGACGCCGTAATAGACTTTATATTCTCCCTTTATTGGGACAGAAAGAAGAGACCCATTCCCGATCTGGACAAGAAACATGCATTTCTCGCCGAAAGCGCCACGACTTTGGCTAGAAAAATCAGAGAAAAGGAGCTAACATCCGAGGAATTGGTTTCGGCTTGTATTGCGAGAATGAAATTGGTAAATATTTTCCACTAACTTTTAAGCCGGCATGGTGGGGGCGCCTGTTATACGTGGATATATCTGTGTAGTATAAAAAAAGAAAATTAAACACAAAAATATGACTATGTAAAACAATTGTTTTACACTATACGATATTAACAAGCATGTAAATGTATAGTGTAAAACAATTGTAACACTACTAAAAGAAAACAAAAAACAAGATGGCCGACCCCGCTCACCACTCCCGGTAATTTTGTCTCAATTAATTAAAACGTATTCGTCAGGTGAATCCATTAATAAACGCAATAGTCGATGAAAGATATGAACAAGCATTGCAAGAAGCGCGGGAAATCGATAAGCGACTCGCTGCTGGAGAGATAACGCCGGAAGAGTTTAATGTAAAACCTTACTTAGGTATGTAACATTGAACGATAATAATTAACAACAAACCTATATTATAAATTCATATTTTAATGTTAATAATAAAATAATCGTCTTCCTCTTTTTAACAATATCATTCGCTAAATGTATTTTTCTGCGCAATTCGCACGACTCCGCACATACGCCGTTCTTTTGTTTTTTCTAGAGATGTTCCGACTAGTCGGCCACTAGTCGGTAAAGCCGACTATCCGGCTTCTTACTTTGTGTCTATTTCTCAATAAAATGTATGTGTTACTTCCTTGTAAAGAAAACATATTGATGATATTTATCAAACAAAATTAGTATCCTAATTAAAAAACAAATCAACATAATATTTAATGTCATAAATTGCAATTCTGCGTGATGATATTTGAAACTATCGTCAAACTAGTGAGCTGTAAAACACAAAAAACCTTTTTTGTTATTTATATTTGTCTACATGTCAGTAGTGACTGAAATTGCAGCGAATCAGCTGTAAACGAAGCGTCACGGGAATCCCCTAAACCATAGTCGGCTTGGCCGATTAGTCGGCAGACTAGTCGGCTTATTTACAACCGACTAATCGGCTAGTCGGCTAGTCGGCCAAAGTCATAATCGGCACATCTCTAGTTTTTTCTTCAAATCCAATATGGCGGCCGTATTTAACAAAAAAACAATCAAATAAACAACTTTTAAATTATTGGATGTATTATTAGTATAATATCTAATTACTTTGTTAACTTTTAACTACTGAGGTGGGGGCCTCTCAGGTTTTGAGAAAATAAAATTTTTGTATTACCTACTCCAATTAGTTAATTTGTTGATTTTTTAAAGTAATTTTATTTATTCTTGCTGATTTATGATCCCATGTGTTTTTTTTTTCTAAAAAATGCTAAGTGTTTTCTAAACTTTGAAATTATATTTAATTATATACAAATAAATTATTTTATTTATATACATCCACTGAAGCTAAATATTAAACACTAGGTAAACCCTAAAGATTTTTAAATATAAGCACATAATATATACGGGTCTCTGAGGCCCCCACGTCAGTGTTTACGTAAAATTAAATCCGCCTCAGTAGCTAAAGGTTAATAAAATATACACATTATATATAAAAACATGACACTTACTATAAATCGTTGCTATAATAACTTCTGTGGTGTTTTAGGTGTTCCATTCACCGGTAAAGAATGTCATCCAGTGACAGGGCTCTGCTATACTCTCGGTTTGAAAAGCCGTCGCAACGAACGGGCTACGGAAGACGCCGAATGCATCAAGCTATTGAAAGGAGCCGGGGCCATTCCATTGGCTGTTTCCAATTTACCTGAATTCCTTATTTGGTAGTTTATTTTATTAGAAGACCTAAATCCGAAATAAATATACAGTTGAACCTCGCATAACGAGGATAATTAATTCAGGTCTTACTCGTAATGTGAAACAATCTATTAATTGCTTTATTACTTTGTATGTCTGTTTATGTATCTATGTAAATTATGTTAATGTTATTATGTTTTTATATATGTTATTTATGTATCCCTCCCTTCACATTTTTTCTTTATCTTTAATATATGTATATGGTTTTCGAATGGGGGTACTGTTGTACTAAGTTTTAAATAAAATCTTAATTAGCTAGCGCAATGCCTTTAGGCATTAAGATAGTGCAAAGAGTTTTATACACAGACTGATGTAGCAATAGCACGGAAAGATTCCCACATCCATGTCGCTCGTTATGCAAGCTATCATTTTGCAATTTATTTTGCCCGTTACGCGAGCTTCCACTGTATGTATAATCCACTAAATTACAGGCAGGAAACCAGAAACATGGTATTTGGTCAGACAAATAATCCACATCACCTGGGACGGTCACCAGGAGGCTCTAGTGGTGGTGAGGCTGCCCTGGCAGCCAGTTACGCGACTACTATTAGCTTATGTAAGCTTGGGAGAAATTAATGTATGATAATAATGTAGATTGAAAATATACTTATCACAATGCATTGTGGCAATAAAAGGGAAAGGAAAACAAGACAGATGACAGTGACAGAATAAATGTCACTAAATTAGAACAGTTGATATTTTAGTCTATGCTGGAAGAGTAGATTAGGATACATGGTAGGATCTACAACAGTGTTTCCCAACCTTTTTTGTGCCATGCAAATTAGAACATCTTTTTGTTACATTGTGAAGGTTAATTTTACAGGAGAACGATTTAAAGTTGTCATCATACTAGTTTCTTTGTGTATATTCTTCGACTCTTCGTTGTTGTATCGAGTATCTCAGAAACCATGGAGAATTATATTTAAAAGCAAATTCAGCAAAAAAAATTAACTGATGATTATTTTAGGTTCTGACATAGGTGGTTCTACGAGGATGCCAGCTTTTTATTGTGGACTCTTTGGGCATAATCCAACGCCCGGAGTTACTAAAATAAAAGGTAACACACTCGGCATTAATAATATTAATAATCCCTACTAATATTATAAATGTGAATGTGAGTTTGTCACGTTTTCACGCAACAACTACTTAACCGATCATCATAAAACTTTGTACACATATTTTTGGAGGTACTACAAGCAACATAGGACACTTTTTATTAAAAAAATAATTATTTTTTAATATAGTTTCCAACTGACTATAGTTTCGGCTGTTTGGAATCATATTGATTCATTTCTATTGAAATGATCTCTGATACTTATTTAATGACTTAAATGCGAGCGAAGCCGCGGGTAAAAGCTAGTAATATAATAAAACAATTCGATACAATGTTGTGCGTGTCTTAATAAATTATAAACTTCTTTATTTGTTATCACTTTATTACTTATATTTTCGGAATTAAATATGAAATACAAACGTGAACTTAATAAATAAAAACGTAATATTTCTTAAACAAAAAACAATTGAAAAACAAAAGAAAAAACTGACAGCACGTTTGAGCGCCAAAATTAGGCTTGGACATCGAATTGACCGAGCAAATGTATTTTTATCAAAATCATAATAAAAAAAAATTATTTCGCATAGCCCCTTCTGGCTTTTGCACATAATCAGAATTTACGAGATTTTGGAAAAGCATATGACGAGAAGAGATCACAAAACAGTAGGTTTAATTCTTGCTTAGCTTTAATTAAGCATCTTTAAAAAAGTAATACAATGTAAATAAAGCTAGTACCTAAGTATATAGGCACACCAACATACATATAATCATCTCAGTCACATTAGCTTAACGTTACCATACGTTTTGCTTTGGGCGGGATTGTCCCGTTTTTAGGCCGTCTGTCCTGCTTTTACAAACTATTTTTTTATACTTTTGTACTGGAAACCAATCATACATGCTATACATTACTCAAGTTAAGGGTATAAAATTCATCATGATAACAAATGTTTTTGTATTGCTAAGGGAGAACATAGGCTATAATTTAACCCTTCCCGTACAATAACTCGAAACTTTGTACTATATAAAATTTAATAAGCGTTCCGATTTGATACAAAAGAAAAATGGTCACGTTACATTAGGTTGTCATCAAGATAATCATTTAACTTATAATGAGAGTTTAATGTTGAGTTAATTGTCTTGAATTGAAATAAACTTTGTTACTAGGAATGCTGTACAGGAATGGTGATGAAGACTCCATGTTGGCTTTGGGATTTATTGCAAAACACGCAGAAGACCTGGCGCCATTGACCAAGATCATTTGTGGAGACAGGGCTAATCAGCTCAATTTGGATAGAAGTGTTGACATTAAGGTATATTTCTTGTTCATATAAAAAATGCAAAGGTTCATTGCATAGACATTCAATGTTGCCATGTGCAAATTATAAAATTTCCTAAAAATTGCCTTTAAAAACAACCACAGAAATTATTTTTATAATAGATTTAAACTCAATCGTAGATAAATTAATAATATGCGATGAAGTAGACCAACTAGATAGCTTCAAATATTAAAGAATAGATGCTCTTTAAATTTAAAATTATAGTGTAAAAGATGAAAGAGTTCCTAGTATTTATGTATATGTGTATTATAGTATTATTATTGTCATTATTATCTTATGTATGTATCTATGTAACATGGTACATATTGTGTGCAGTTCATGTTTATCTATATTTGTATATATTTATAACTCCCGCTATTTGTCTTTTGCATTGCTCTACATCATTCTACATGTCAAAGTTGGTTGCCATCTCCTTACTCGCTTACTCTGTATTATTAAGTAATAAATAAAATAAAAATAAATAAAGAGGATGCAAAGAAAATATCGGATCAAAATAATTGTGTATTTTTAATTATTTTTTAGGATATAAAATTCTATTATTTGGAAGAAAGCGATGATCTTCATTGCAGTAGAATGAAGGCTGATGTCAAAGAAGCGATGGAGAAGTAAGTTTTTGAACTTAAATGAAAGGTTATGATTTATTTTAGAATATTTGTAAGTTGTAACTGTGTCAAAATAAATTTAATTTTCAAATTGACAATTAATATAAAAAGTAGTTATAATAAAATAAATATTATTTAATAAATATATAAATAATATTAGGCTGCATAGGAAATTATACCTTTGCTTTGATTAAAACAAATAAAGTATTAAAAAACTTTTAGCCAATCAGCGAGCTCCATACGTATCTCACAATCGACATATCAATAACAATTAGTATAAATACAATATACGTGAAAGGCTTGCAGGTCCATTATTCAGTGGTAAGCAGACCTTTACGAAGGCCTGGTACGATCTAATTGAGATGAATCCTCGCTAGGATTATCCTTTGGTCAGAAAAGCTCGCATTCACAGGCCTCTAACTCTCGGGTTGAGGCCGCTCCACCCTGAATAAACTTTGACCTACTTTTTCCTATTTTCTACGAAGACATTTTACTTTCAGAGTTGTAACAAAACTAAAACAGGAATGTAAAGGTCATTCACCTGAACCATACAATCATGAAGGCTTCAATCATATGTACACGTTATGGAGATACTGGATGACGAAGGAACCTGAGGATTTTGCGAAATGGCTAAAGAATAATAAAGGGAAAGCCAGCGGTTTGGGTGAATTGTTTAAAAAGGTTATAATAGAAGTCGTCTATGTTATTTACTTTTATATGTGACACTTTTAGCTGTTATTATTATATGAAAAAATTATTGCTTGTGTTTTACACTATTGAATTTGTATAGTTTGCTATTCTTGCTAAAGTACAATGGTTCCCAAAGTTGGCTCCAGCCCATCTGGCTGTCTTAAAAAAAATGGAGTATGTAACACTACGACAAATTTTAAAATGGCAACACTAGTATTCCGTAAGGGTAAGCGTGGTCGGCCATCTTCTTGGCTGGAGTTAAGTTGGTTTTCCGTTAGCAGTGTGTGTTTTAAGTGTTTTAGGTTTTTAATTGTTTTATATTGTTTTGTACCCTGTTCACAATATTAACATGCTTCTTAATTTTTAATGTAATAAATAATAATTATCCAATAAAATAATTGTTTTACAATGGCGCCCAACGTGGGGCTATAATAATTGTTTTACAGGTATAAATATTGATAATGCTCAGATTCCCTGGTATCAAGTCTCGGAATTATTTAATGTCCTCTTATTTGTTCTAATTGGAATTTAAAAAAACAAAAATACAAGTGTTATCAATGTTATGAATGAAATACTATTTCACATTTACATTTTGGGATCTTCCGCTGTAGCTGTAACGCTGTAGTTAGTGTTTTGATGAATTTAAATAAAAAATTGTGGGCTTATCACGAATTTAGTCTGGCTTTCGAATCGAGCTGTCACAAGTAAAACGGATCCGTTAGCAATCGGGATCATGAATTTTTACTAACGACTAACGAGCACCAGCAATCTATCAAATGAACGAAAGATCGAGACGTTCGAAAATTAACAAAAAGTATCTAAAATATTTCCATACAAAACGCTTGAAGCGAACTCGGTTCGAAAGCCAGAATAAAATTCGTGATAGGCCCACTGTTTACTAATTCTTTCAGATGTTTTGCATGAGTGACCACACTATGGCTGCAATATTCAAGTTATTAGATAAACAAGTGTTGCCACAAGTCAACGCACAGTGGGCTGAAGACATAACGAATAAACTTAAGAATGATTTGTTTGTAAGTGATCTAATTTATACATCCCTACTAATATTATAAATATGTGAGTTTGTTGTTACGTTTTCACACAATAACTACTTAACCGATCATCGTGAAACTTTGTACACGTATTTTTGGAGGTACTTGAAGTTACATAGGATACTTTTTATTTAAAAAAATGTATATTTTTTACTATAGTTTCCAATTGACTATAGTTTCAGCTGTTTGGAGTCATATTGATTCACTTCTATTGAAATAATCTCTGAAACTTATTTAATGACTTAAATGCGAGCGAAGCCGCGGGTAAAAGCTAGTATTATTATAAGGCTTATTATAGACTTACGAGGTGATTTTCATTTCAGAAACTCTTAGGTGACAATGGGGTTCTTTTGTTTCCTAGTGCTCCACAAGTGGCACCCTATCATTATTCCTGTTTTCTACGTCCATATAATTTTGGATATTGGGCTGTACTTAATGCTTTAAGATGCCCTGCGACACAGGTTAGATTCCACTATAATTTATAGGTACTTGTCATAATTAATCCCCCCTATAACGCGGGACTAATCTACCGTGTTTTAGGGGAATTACTGTAGGAGAATTACTGTAATTATTATTTTATTTTAGGTGCCATTGGGTGTTAATAATGCAGGGTTGCCAGTTGGGATTCAAGTTGTAGCATCTCCTTACAATGACGCCTTATGTATTTCTGTGGCTAAATATCTTGAAAAAGAATTCGGAGGACATATTCCCGCTTGTAAAGTAAAATAAATAGGGAAGGATGTATTATTTACTTACATTAGTATTAATATTATTGTTTAAGTTTTGTATACAATTTTTCAATTAAATTTTTATTTTTAACATGTTTTCGTATTATTTGAATGTTTGATTGAAAAAAAATCCAATATAAATTACAATTTTTATGAATATAACCAATTTAAATTAAACTTTATAACATGTAATTCAAAGCTAATAAAAATTAAAACTTTAAACGTCACTTTGACAGCTACCGTCTGTCAGTGTTATCCGTGGTCTTGTCTTGGATAATTTTGCGGTGTATTGAATCATTTAAACACAAATAAAATGGGTAATGCTAGTGCTAAGAGTGTTGAAGAGAAGGTGGTGGAAGCTCCAGCTGCAGCGTCTGGCGAGAAGCCGAAACTTAAGCCGTGTTGTGCCTGCCCGGAGACGAAAAGAGCGCGTGATGCTTGGTAGGGTTATATTTTCTATTATGCAACTTTGATCCAGAATATAAAAACAAATAGTTAAAATTAATTTAAATATTAGAAAAATCCTTAAAACACGTTTTTTACATTTTTTATGACTTAACCGTGACCTTCAATGTTTATCAGACGATAACAAATTTAGCGCTAATGATATTGTTCAGTAAATTACAGGCGCGTAATATTTTATTGTTTAAAATGAGTATACCTTATGACTAGGGTTCAGCATCGTGTCACATGAATTTTGAACTGCATTAATTTCTAATACAAGTGATTTTATACCAAATAAACATTACCACTTCTATAACTTGAAAATTTATTGCTAACATTTTTAAAATACCGAATAATGAACAAAATATCAAGAAAAAAATCACTTACGATTTCATAGTATTGGTTATTGAATACAATTTATTAAGTGATAAGTTTATGAATTTTCTTTTAAAAATTGTGTAAAGCAGTGAGATTATGTGAAAAATTAGTTCATTACAGTGTTTTATATCTAAACAGTGGTATAAAACTAGGTAAAAAATCGAGCAAAATGCACAATACTATGAAATTGTAAGTGATTTTTTTGTTGTTGTTTTGTTCATTATTCAGAATTTTAAAAATGTCAGCAATAAATTTTCAAGGTATAGAAGTGGTAATGTTGTTTATTTGGTATAAAATCACCTGTATTAGAAATTAATGCAGTTCAAAATTCATTTGACACGATACTAAACCCTAGCTTAATTTATTTTTCTGACACTTTAAAATAATGTATTTTTTACATCTTTTCAGCATAATAGAAAATGGTGAAGAGAATTGCGGACCACTGATAGAAGAACATAAAGCTTGCATGAGGAAAATGGGTTTTAATATTTAATCTTGTAAAAATTAGTATTTAAAAGTATGTGATAATAATTATTGTTTTTTGTATGCAAGGGCTGGTATTTCAACTAAGCAACTTGTAAATTTGATAATGGTAATTTATGAGACAAACCAAATTATTGTTATGTTTATTTAGCAATTGAAAAAATTTGTCAGTAATAGCCCATTCTTGCTTCCTAAACTGCCATATGTGGGTTTTAATTAAGAAATGAGTCGTTATTTAAGTGAAATAGTTTAAAAATCTATTGTCTCTGCTTACCCTAATATAAACTTCTGGGGTTGGCTTGATCATACCATGCATCTGTAATTGTTTTTGTTTATTAAATAAATTATTTACAATTGTATTTTGTTTTATTTTTAACTAGCTGTTGCTATAATGAATGAAATAAATCTAATAAGATTTATACAAACTTTCATCCCCTATTTTATCCCCTTAGGGGTGGAATTGATCAAAATCCTTTCTTAGCGGATGCCTACGTCATAACATCTACCTGCATGCCAAATTTCAGCTCGATCCGTCCAGTGGTTTGGGCTGTGCGTTGATAGATCACTATGTCAGTCAGTCAGTCACCTTTGAGTTTTATATATATAGATTATAACTCGATGGTTTCTGAGATACTCAATACAGAAATGAAGAATCTACACAAACGAACTATGCACAATGACAATTTTAAATTGCTCTGTTGTAAAATTGTGATTTTTGTAGATCTTATGTTAATAGGACCCAGTAAAATATTTATTCTTAATTGTGAGCTTGTCTTCTTCTTTTTTATTTAAATGGCCTCAGATGTCCAGTAAAGACAATTCTGCCAATGTCAAGTATTTGGACAACAGTCCGACCAGAGATTAAGTCTTCTTTGGATACAGGCAATCCCAGACGCATCCACCCGGGATAATTTTCCAAACAAGCACTTTGTTCCGAAAAGCGGACGATTAATAGATCAGCAACTAAGTCGACAATAAAAAATAAATGATTAACTAACCTATAATCTAAAGTTATTACAAGCTATAAAACTATACAAAATATCAATGAAATCATCATCAGTGTATGAAAGAATGGAGTGTAAGTTAGTGGGTCTAGGTATATGATGAGGAATTGTAAGCTTGTGTCCATACTAAACCTGACTTATTAAATAAAAGAGTATGTTATCACGGACTGACATTTCTTATACAAATATTTGAAGGAAAAAATACTAATTTTGATCTGTTAGTCTAAAGTGGTGATTAAACTTATGAAGACGTCTTTTTAAAAATTATATCTGTGTATTTATCACATATAATTATATTTTTAATGCGTTAAAAATTTGAGTGAGATTTGCATTTGGTTTTAGTATATGTTCAGTCTGAAGTAAGTAAGTTTTGAGTATGTACGTTTTTCCAAATAATAAAAAACAAATGTCAGAACGTGGTATTAAAAAAAACGTTATTGTAACAGTCTTTTAAAAAAATAGTGGATTATTTGCTGTTTTTTTGACACGAGGGTTTACGTGTGAATTAAAATTTTATAATTCCTTATTAAATACTCGACATTAGCAGAATTGTCTTTAATATCTATCTGAGGCCATTAATAAAAGAAGAAAAAAATAGTGAGACGCGTGGAGTTTTGTTTTATAAAGGATTTGTTTTATATATTTTGGATAATATTTTTATAAGTAATAATTATATCAAGAAACGTGTAGAATCGTTATCTTGTTATTTACATCGACAAAACATAAAAGGACTAATGAGAAATTCCATTCCCTATGTGGTCCTTCATGTAACAAAGATAATTATTTCGTCAGCACTTTGTAAACAATTGTAGGAAAAACACAATTTTGCTGTTGGGGCGATATGAATTACTCAATTTCTTCTTCTTCTTTTATTAATGGCCTCAGATATCTATTAAAGACAATTCTGCCAATGTCGAGTATTCGGGCAACAGCCCAATAGAAAATTACAAAAACTTAATTCACACGTAAACCTACACGTCAAATTTTTTTAAACATGATGTCAAAACCTATCTCAATAATTTCTAATGATTTTTGCTATTTTTTACAATGTTATAAATTAAAAATCAGCTTAATTCAACTTGACCAAATGACAAATTTATATTCAGTGTTTTTAGATGTCAAAAATAAAATCAACGGTAATGTTGTCACTTAAAAATTAAAAAATTAACAGAAATCTACAATGAAAATATATATGGAATGCATTGTCTTACAAAAAGTTTGTGAATAAAATTCCAACTTTTATTGTTAAATTGTGAATATTTACTACATAAACAAAATACCAAATATGCGGTTATTAAACGTTAATAATATTAGGAACTGGAGATGGAAGTATTTCTAGACATGACCTATGTCGAGTGGTCGTTGTTGTCTGAGATCAAGGTAGATCGATTGCCTTCGACAGACAGACGATATATAAATTAAAGATAACGTGATTTATTGCAATACTCGCCCTTTCTGCGTTCTGTTAAGGCGCGACTTTTAATCATACTTTTTAAATGAACTATTTTATTTAAATGTATCCTCAATATAACGAATTTTTCGAAATCCCCTAGAACTGCCCGTAAGAGCTAATGCAAAATATACCTTTACATTACGAATACATTTGTTAAAAACTTTTTTATGACTAATATAAAAAGAAAGTATTATTTACCTCTATTTAACGAAATCGTTCGCTATAACAGGGAAAGCAGATTAGTACCTATCTAGTAAAGCTGAGATTTTTTTTAAAACCTTGTTAAAATGAATCGTAGACCAACCTAACCTCTGTATAACGAATCTCATTGTAACGAATTATTTTCTGATTTCCTTCAGTATCGTTATATCAAGGTTGGCCTGTATCTAGTTTCTAGTGTCAAAATCCATATTCAAACGAACACTAACGCCATCTAGTGGTATATTTGAACAGTCACTTCACGAGAAACGAAAGTGTTTTTTTAAAAATTAATTAAGTATACCTATATTTTGAAATTATATTCGATTGTTTTATTTTTATAACGCCTCGCCTTAACATTGCTCTCGTATTCATTATGTAGCATTTAAAGAAGTACGCTTGTTTGTATTATCATCATTAAAACGTTAGTACGCATGCGTGGAAATAAAACAAAAAAAAATCAGGCTTAAAATCCCGCGTAAAACTAATATAATATAACAAAAACCTATCTGTAATAATTGTAAGTTGTAATTATATTTCGTTGGGCTTTTCACAAGTATTATTTTCATTAATTCTGACTTTTACAATGTCTTGATTATTTCTAGTCGTGTGTGGTCTCCTATCGTTTATAATAATAGCGGTGATTTATTTCAAATAATGTGTTGATGTAATTATGTTGGTAGGTTTATTTGATGATGGAAGGAGAGCCGTTGCTGTGCACTCCAGCGTCTACAAATGTTTATTGTGCTATACCATCAGACAGCAGTGGAGATTCATTGGTGAGTTGCTGTCACGCAATTTCTAACAATATAACACGAAATAGTACGACAATATTCAAATGGATACAGTTTTTGTAGGTATATAAGCGATAGGAAGAGAAATGATCGCGGTGGTCGTGAACGGCAAAGGAGATATTTGCATCCCTTTCACACATACCTCAACTTCGACGCGACAAGAATATAGTTATCCCTTTCCAATGATTGCTTCTTCCAGTTCAAAGTCCAATCTGTATCCATTTGAAGATTATTGTTTGTACTTTTATTATATTAGTAATAATTCAAATTAGGTCAAATAAATAATGAATTAAATTTTGTAAATAATAGTTTAGATAAATTATCAATGGTATAAAATTGTTTTATGATTTGATTTGAACTTATGCTTTTTATTGATTTATTTACTGTTAATTATTACAATAATTTCTTATTTTTATATAATAATTATTAACTCATGGTTATTTTATTTAAAAAACAATAATTAAAAAACAATTGAAAATTAATTAAAAATTATTTGCTTAAAAATACAGGGACCAGGTGAATTATCGTCAGACGAAATTTTGGAATTTCATAAACAAAACACTAAAGATAGGAGGCCTGAAAAGAAAAAACAAAACTCCTTAATTACAATGTAAGTTACGTTTTGTTCTATAGCTTCTGCTTACCCTTCATACCAACATAAGCGTGAGTTTGAATTGACTGTCTATTCCAGTGATTAGAAATTTTAATATATAATAATGTCAATATTATTAAACAATATGATTGAAAATTTTTTAAACTTATCTTTTTTCTTTGTGTGCCGCCAATTTTTGAAATCGTTAAAAGTGTGTCGTAATAAAAAAGGTTGAGAATTTTTAGTTCATTCATATTAAATAAATAAAAAATATCCTAATATATAATTAATTGTTTCAGGCGTTACTATGTGGAAATCCATATTAAAGGAAATTATTTTGCTTATAATTCCCGCTACATTAGGTCGATGAAGGAAAATAACCTCCATCAACTTGCAATAACTTGTCTCGACGCGTTTCGCCATTTCACGTGGCATCATCGGGATACGTTAGTTATTGCATGTTGGTGGAGGTTACTTTCCTTCATCGACCTAATGTAGCGGGAGTTATAAGCAAAATAATTTTAAATAATCCTAATATGTCAATATATATATTTACTAGTTTCTCAGTATGGAACACAGTGATGGGTTCGTCACTCCTAACAATGGCGTGGGGCATCGAAAGAGCTGGCTTGGCACCAGCTCTCGTGCTGGTGGTGTTCATGGGAGCTTTGTGTCTCTTTACAGCCAATGTTCTGCTTCAAGTCACGAAGAATCATGGTAATTCATTAATTCAAAAAGGCAATTCTTAGGCTCGCATTCAGAAACGCCGTTAGAACATTTTGCAAAGGAATAAATAATAAATCTTTAAACATGACAACCATTAGATCAGCAGTTCTCAAACTTTTTTGGCGAAGGAAAAAGCCTTAATATAATTATAAAAAACCGATTTATATGTATTTATGAATAATCATATTGCAATGTAATATTTAGTTGGAATATTTAGATGTAACCTTATAATCTCCCTTTGGTAGGTATTTTTTGCAGTATTTTAGCCCTAGGGTTCCGCGGAACACACTTTGAGAATGGCTGCATTAGATAGTTATCAAAATAAAATAGTAATATGTTGCATATACTTATATATCAAATATCCAGTTTGCCGTCACATTTTTCTGTTACGCGCCATATAAGTAATACTTTTTTCAAATCGCGGTATCTCGAGAACCGGTGACGTCAGCGCGACCCTGTAAAGAGTAATTTTCTTTCTGTTATTTACATATATACATATTAATAAATAACGATTTAAACGATTTCTTATACATGCGTGTAACAAAACGTAATGACAGCTAGGTATTAACAGTGGATTATTATTATTGGTCAAAAATCACGTCAACAAATTTTCAAGCGTGTGATTGGTCTATTTTATTTTGTAGAGTTCAAGCGTAGTTTTTGAATATGGGTTTCTTATTCTTCGGCTGTTTTTTTTTAAATAAAGAATTATTATTAACAGTCTCTTTGGCGCGCTGCGTTCTACTCTGATAATTTCAGGTTAAATTAAATATTTATACATAATTATTAAAGGTTGCAGTTAGTTTAATGAACAATATTTATTGTTATTTTTTTATTTGTTATAATTACGACAATTCAAAAAACAACAACAATTCAAAACCAACATTTTTCTTAAGAACTCTGTTAAAAATTATAGTTTAATTTAAAAAGATTTTATGCGGCTTACGTAGTAGTAATCTTTTAGGATTCTTATGTGAATATCAATAGGGTGTTCTAAAAGTCAACGTTAAATCGACAATCTGACAACACCATGTGTATGGAAACTGTTGGAATATTTTAATTTCCGTGATGCAAATATGGTATGATGTCGAATTGCTGAATTAACGTTGTTTTATAATTCGTATAGGAATCAACGGCCGCATCAGTGAGGTGCCGGCGCTGTGTCGTGTTCTGCTGGGGCCGTGGGTGGAGGCGCTCGCGCATGTCTTCTCGTTATTGGTCTTAATTGGCTCAAACATTGTTTATTGGATATTAATAACGAATTTTTTGTACTTTACTTTTAATTATTTCGCTGGTGAGTATTGAATTAATATGTAATTATATGTGGTATTGAATATAATAGCATGACAATGCCCCTATATGGCAGCTATTCTTCTACGTCATAGTAGATTTATTATGACATTAGCATCTAAGTGGACAATGCCAGTATACAGCAGATAAATCAAATTGGTAATTAATAAATTTATTTCATTCATATTTATATTTGTATTGACGAGTAATAGCGCTCTATTGGAGCCCATTTACTATATATATTTATTTATTTATTGTGATCAGATCTCAACACCTCAAATTCAACAAATTACAACTCGTCACTTCTATGTCCAAAAGAGGACGAATCAATGAACAGATCTCTAATAATACCCCAAACTGAGGTCGGAACCGAATCCCCCTACTGGGACCTGCATAAAACTGTGCCTGTTTATGTAGCACTCATTGTATTTCCGCTTTTGAACTTTAAAAACGCATCCTTTTTCACCAAGTTCAATTCTTTAGGTGAGTACTTTTTGTCAATTTTTCAAACATTACCACTATTGATTTATTTATATAACAATGCCATTGATACATAACAAATAGAGCATCCAGTAAATATCACAAATCAATCGTCTAGTTTCATGTTTTTTTTTTAAGGCGTAAACATCGAGGTGTGTGTGTGTCTGTTTGTTTCTCTCTGTCTCTCTGTGTGTGTGTGTTTTCTTTGCTTTTATGAAGGTTGGGGGGGGGGGGGGGGGGGTGTCCTAGATGGTGATTACGTCAGCAATGTATTTGGGTTAAAAATCACGAAAATTCCGCTGACGTAATACTTGAACGACCCCTATCCACCTATATACAATTAATCTAAGTATACATGTCAATAGTGAAGTTTTTATACACAGGTACACTTTCAATAATATATCTGCTTGTGTTCGTCGCTGTAAAAGGCTGGATATGGGGTGTCAATGTGTCCGTTGGTGAGCCCCGTGCTGGGAAAGACGCCGCCGTGCTCAGTGGAATGCTGGCTTTGTCATTTTACATACATAACATTATAATTACAATTATGAGTAGTAATGGAAAACAGGAGAATAATGTAAGTGGTGTCTCTAACAAAAAATTTACTTTTTGTTTGCGTATTTCATGAGATTTCATTTTTCAGGGACGTGATTTGACAATTGCTTTTGCTTTGGTAACCTTGACGTACGCTTTGGTGGGTGCAGTTTTTTACGTTTGTTTTCCTTTAGCGAAGTCGTGTATTGAAGATGTAAGTTTAAATATATTTATTATTAATTATGTGATTTGTGAATTGTTATTTACATTTTTCTGAATGAATGAATGGCTATAATTGACGAGTTTCTAGTGGTCTTCTTCTCGTCATACGTCTTCCCGAAGCTATTATAGAGTCTAACAATGAGCGCACGCCTTTAGTGCCTACGCTAATAAACTATCTAAATATATAAAACTCAAAGGTGACTGACTGACTGACTGACTTAGTGATCTATCAACGCACAGCCCAAACCACTGGACGGATCGGGGTGAAATTTGGCATGCAGGTAGATGTTATGACGTAGGCATCCGCTAAGAAAGGATTTTGATCAAATCTACCCCTAAGGGGATAAAATAGGGGATGAAAGTTTGTATAAATCTTATTAGATTTATTTCATTCATTATTACGCAGACGTAGTTGCGGGCAACAGCTAGTTTTCATATATATTTTTTATTAATCTCAAGTTACAGGAGTTGATGTAATTAAAGGTCAATTTAGAACTGCCATAAGACCATAGAAACGAGACGTTCTTTAGACAAAATTAACACGTTTCTGTAAAAGAAAATAAGCCATAACAATAAATAATTAATTCATCATTTCTTTTGTAATTTTTTTTAAAACAATTTACAACTAGATTAAGCTAGTTTAAATTGTACAATGCCGGGTCATAGTAAAATTGTAGGTTCTATAAAATCTCAATTTTACAGAACGAATTATTATTTTTTTAAATTTATTTATTTACTTTTAGTAAATGGGCTCCAATAGAGCGCTTTTACTCGTCAATACATATACAAATATAAATGAAATTTTATTAATTTAATAATTATCAATTTGATTTAGCTGCTGTATACTGGCATTGTCCGCAATCTTGTCATTGTGCATAGTTTGTTTGTGTAGATTCTTCGTTGTTGTATTGAGTATCTCAGAAATCATTTTCATGAGACGGAGAATTATATTTTAAAGCTATTTTAACAAAAAATAAAACGAAAATTGTCATAACGTTAATGCCCGGCGTTATAATCACATGTAAAAAATAGAGTTCATATTTAACCACGAAATATTGACAAAGAATATGTAGGAATAATTATAATGAATATTAATTTCAGAACATGTTAAATAATTTTGAGATGCACGACGTAATGACTGCAGTCGCAAGGGCGTTGCTCCTCTTTCAGGTATAAAAAAATTATTAGATTTGGAGCCGAAAACGGCGTCGACAAGCCAAAAATACTTATTTAAGAAAATTTTAGGTTTTAGACAGCTGTTCTGTCACTGTCATCTTTCTTGTTATTCTTTTCGTTTTATTATCTTCTTCTTCTTCTTTATTAATGTCCTTAGACGTCTAATGAAGACAATCCTGACAACGTCGAGTGTTTGGCCAAAAACCCAATAAGAGATTACAAAATTTTTATTCACACGTAAAACCTCATGTCAAAAAAAAACACCGTTTTATTGTCACAATGCATTGTCAACAACAAAAGGAAAAGAAAGATGACAGTTACAGAATAAATGTCAAAACCTAAAATCTTTTTAAATAAGCATTTTCGGCTTGTAAAGGCGACCGTCAAAGGGTATTCTATCATTAATAGAGTCCATCCTTATAATCTGTTTTTTTTTTTTAAATATTGTAACTAATTATTAATATGATGATCACGTAAAGTAAAATTAATTTTTTTACTATAGTTTCCGACTGACTATAGTTTCAGCTGTTTGGAATCATATTGAAATGATCTCTGATACTTATTTAATGACTTAAATGCGAGCGAAACCGCGGGTAAAAACTAGTAAAAGTATAAAAAAAAGCGGGACATTTGCAGACGGCCTGAAAGCGGGACATTATAGAGATGCCAAAAATATTTATTTTCAGGTAATAACAGTATATCCTCTGGTGGCTTATATGTTGCGTTGTGAAGTGTTGTTGCTAATGCCAATAAGAAACAAACAGAACAGATGTGCGCTCGTGTGCGTTAACATCTTCATTGTGTGCGTGTGCGTTCTGGTCGCTTGTTTTTGTCCGAACATTGGAACTATTATACGGTGAGTCGCTTTTTTATTGTATATATGGGAACATAGTTTATCCATATCACTAATATTAATATTCTTTAATTTTACAAAAACAAGCTTATTTGGCTGGTAACTTTTTGGTGAATTTCAAGAAAAAAAAACCAAAAATTAAAAAGTTATAAAAAAAAAGGGGCATTTTCGATGATTTTTTTAAAAATAACTCGAAAAGTTATGCACCGAATTAAACTCAACAAAAACGTATCGATGCGTTTTTTAATACCTACAACTTTCTTATTTAACTTTTTCTGATCGAAGACATTGTTTTTTTTTATTAAAAAAAAGTTTTTTCGAAATTTCGGAATTTTTTAGGTTAGGTTCGCCATTCCGGCGCGAGTTGCTCCACACAGACACTCATATTCTTTTTTTCTATACGACTGTATTTTTTTTATCCGGGTTAGAATTTTCACCAAAACTTCATTGATTGGACTTAACGGGTTATCCGTAAATTACGTCACACATTAAGAGAGGGCAGGAAGTCAACGATTTCTATATATATATGGGTGTTACATGTTTGTCTATATGTTTGTTTTTAGTTCTGACATGTATAATAAGTTATAGGTTGTATATATGCGTATTTTCATAATTTCAGGTACACCGGAGCCCTAAGTGGCTTGGTCCACATATTCGCACTGCCCTCAATACTGCAAATAAAATCCTTGCAGTTGCAACGAAGGCTGACATGGTGGAAAATAATATTTTACGTGTCAATAGTAATCTTCGGTGCAATCAATCTAATTATGCAATTTTTTATTAATGAATAAATTTTGTAAATAGTGTAAATTTTATTTAAAGAGGAACTCCTTAAAACGTCGAAATTACTTTCTTTTTTGTTGATTTACCTTGTCATCCATACAATGGTAGCCCCCCCCCCCCACCCCCCAAATTCGAAAATCATATAATATTATATGTAAAATATACTCGTAAAGTAATTAATTAATAAACTCATAGACTCAACCCTGGCACTAAATTTAAAATATATTTTTCAGAAATCGATAATATATTATATTTATTTTGATTATAATAATCAAAATATAAATTATCGAGCAATTTTTGACAATTGACAGCTGTAAGGTGTACGAAAAATAAAAAGAAAAACAAATAAACAGTTATAAAAATATTTTTATTATTATTTATTAATAAAATAACAAATTTTAATAAAATCATATTAATAAAATCAAAACTTAACATTCCAATGACAACTCGAGAACTATATAGAGCGGTCCATGAGTGAAGATGCAGTTATCTTCAGATCGACAGTGCACACTCTTCACGCTATATATTATAATACTACACAAATATTTTTAATATCTACTCATAATATTTTTTAAAATTAAAATATCATTGGTTTTAAAATTTCAAAATTCAACTCTTACTTTTTAAACGACGTAAATCATTTATCACAGGTGATATTATCATATGATTATGATTTAAATATGACTATGATTTTTGATTTTCATATAAATGTCAGAGAATATAAATAGTTAGTTATTTAATTAAAAAGGTAATTATTTAGACTGAAGTACACACGACGATTTTCAAATGGATACAGTTTTTGTAGGTATATAAGCGATAGAAAGAGAAACGATCACAGCGTCGTGAATGACAAAGGAGATATCTGCATCCCTTTCACACATGCCTCAAGAATATCGCGTTATCCCTTTCTAATGATTGTTTCTTCCAGTCCAAAGTCCAATCTGTATCCATTTGAAGATTGTCGTGTACTTTTACTTCCAGAACACGTGTCAATTATGTTTATGTAATAACAGTGGGCCGATCACGTCCTGTAAATTTGGGCAGTTGAGATATCTTCAAAGCAAGGTCGATAAGTGGTTTCAGCATTACTTGAGCATTGCCCAAGACATTGTCCTTTTCATAAGAGTCTATGTATAATCTGAAATATAAAAAATATATATACTTTAAGACTATATACTATTGAAATGAAAATCGTTTATTAGCATAGGCACTAAAGACGCGCGTTTGCTCATCGTTAGACTCTATAATGGCTTCGGAAAGGCGTATGACGAGAAGAAGACCACAAGAAACTCGCCAATCATAGCCTGTACATAAAATAATTAACAAAAAAAAACTGAATTTTCGTTCAGAAAAAAAGTAAATCACATAATCCCCAAGAATTAAAATTAGATCAGATCCACGGTGCAACCACACAGGTATCAATCCACAATAATATGAAAATCAAAATTATTTTACAAATGAATTGAAATTGATCCTACTGGTTGATTATAGAATTTATTCGATCATCTTGTTCAATCTTTAGACTTCAATGTTCGACCAGAATAACTGTACAGCTTTCAAAAGATCAGTTTTAAAAATTAATACATTATATTTAACTTTCTCTACTAACATTATAGCTACAATAATTAGCTAATAGAAAATGCCTAATTGACTTTAAAAGCCACTATTATACAATGTTTTTTTTTCATGTAATAGATTATTTATTAGGTAAATTTGTTGTTAGGTCTTCTATAGAGATTATATACCAAGGAAGCAAACTATAAAAGAGTATTTGTGATTGGTTCAAGTTGTAACTTTGTGTTGTAATGTTGTTTCTCCACTGTTTTTGGAGCAATTTAGTTGTGTTTTAATTCCATAACTGTGAAAACCTCAGAAACTATAGTAATTATAACTATAAAAACATTAGGAACCATATTAACAACATATATAAAATATAAATATACCTATTCTTCATTTACCAGCTTAAATATACCTATTTTTACCAAAACCAAAAAAGTATATATTTGTTACAAATATATATAAAATAAAATAAAAAATTTATAAAACTAATTCTTCTGTTATAAATTAAAGAAGATTAGATGAATTAAAGAAAATGTTAGATGCAGTAGGAATTTTAATTTGATCTTGCAAGACCAGTCATTTTAGTAGTGTTAAAATAGACTGGTAGATTTAATATGTCTCAGTTAAGTCCCTAGACTTTTACAGTCATACCTAGAATAAGTCACGACTGTTACCTGACAGTAGACCCGGAGCTGCCAGTACCACTCAACCTCATGATGATCCGTGAACCATCTTCGAATATTATACGGATGCCCTGAGAAGAGAAAATCATTGAAATAAAGATGAGCTGAAAGAATAGAAGAAGACCGGCTTGGAAGTTCAAACTAATCCCATTAAGCTGGCATTGGAAAGAATAGGACTGCTCATGTAGATAATATCATATAATGTAACCATTTAATTCAATTTTTTATCAATATCTTTCTATGTATAGGTGATTCCACTTTTTTCAGCTCTGAATCACTCACTGTTGGGTTTGAATACCCCGGATCGCAGTTTCAGGAATATTTTAGTAAGGAAAATGATACATACATCTCTTTTGACTCTTGATAGCTATATATTGACAGTTATATACAAAAAATCATCATAGATCATAGTTATCATAGATAAAAAAACCATAGACAATAATAATTATTTTTCGCAACATCCAGTAACAAAATAATAAAACCAAAAAAAGTAAAGGTATCACTGTCTTTTGATTTTGAAGCAGTAGAAGCCTAGCCCAAAACATGAGTAGGTCACTCGCAAGAAGGTTTACTTGGCCCATAACCATCAACAGCCTCAATCTAAGAGCATACCTGTTTCATAGCCACGGACTGGTCTATAGGATCCATATAGGAGAAATTGTCAGCTGTACAGACAATGTAGGTTTTATCTCCGCTGACAAATGAAGTGCCTTTGAAGGTAGATGAAGAAATCAATTGTTCTAATGACGCCATCATTTCTGCGCACGGGTCACTTGCGCATTCTTCGTAGTCATATCTGATAGATAAAAACAAATATGATTATACGCTTTTACTATGAGGACGACGCTCATTGGTCGAGCGTGGTTGCGGGTTACGCCAACTGCGGTATACTACATAGAAATAGAGACTTATTTATTATTTAGATATTAAGATTGAAGTTGCGGCATTTTATACCTACTAGATCAATAAGCAAAGTACCTAGTGAAATAATTTCTCCCATAAACGCCCCAATGTGCGACCAGCAGGTCTCGAACAGTAGTTCTGTGATGAGCAAGTATTTGAAGCCAAGCCAAAACTGCCCACAGTCCGTCTTTTTCCCTCACATGATTAGAACCAGTTCCGAAGCTCTCTTCGCCGCAGAGCGACAAACGACCGGCGTCCATTAAACTACCAAAGTACTTCCAACCTGACAACAAATGAAATCCAAGAATTAACAATTTATGATGAGTTTTACGTACAAATTTAGTACGGGAATGTTATACAGGTGAAGCTGGATTAGTAAGAAAACTATCAGCAAGAATAATGGTCAGGTTCCACCACTTTTAACCCTAAATACCTCTATGAGTGACAGTTTCTTACTCTAGAGTCTAGACCTCTGTAAGCGAGAATATTCACAATAATATTTCAATGGAAATCTCAAAACTTGTAAGATGACTTAAGCGCCATGCATGGGCGTAGCCAGCCATGGGCTCAGGGTGGGGCACCAGTCTAAAATAATATGTAACTAGCAAACTATACCCGCCGTCTTATCCCGGTTAATTTTTTTTTGTGTCGATTGACCTAAATAATTAAGTTTTTTAGGTTTGATTAGGTACCTTTTTTTTCTTCTGTTCTTTTAATTTGTACAATAAAAAGTTATTATTATTATATGTTTCGAAATTTTTACACTATTTAATAATAGTACATTTACCAGTTGGTACTTCAAACATCTCCCTGCCCAATTTAGAAGCCACCCTGTCCACTGCGGCGGCAGTAGGCATGCTCCTCGCAAACCCTTGGACTCCGTGCTTTTGGAAGTAAGGGATGCAAAGCAGATTATCAGCCAGCATTGCGAGTGAGTCCGATGGGGTCACGAAGAACGCTCCACTTCCTACGATCATGTTCCTATCACCGTCTCCATCGAACGCTGCCCCAAAGTCATAGCCACCAGATTTTACTGTAAATTGATAATTATACCAAAATTTTTTAGAACTTTCATGTTATATAAATGTTTCGTGGATAATAATCCATTGCAACCGTCTAGTGTCACCTAGCTGTCATTACGTTCTGTTACACGCATTTATAAGAAATCGTTTCAATTGTTACTTATTAAAATATAAATAACAGAAGAAAAAGAAATACATATTTGATATATAAGTAAGTTTATGCAACATATTACTATTTTATTTTGATTATTGCTTAATGGTTGTCGTATTTAAAGATTTATTGCTTTTATTAGTAAATAATTATTACTGCATAAAATGGATTAAGATGCATTTAAGCAATGATTAAGTGATCACAGATAAAACTACGCACAAGCGTTATGTACCTCTATGTAAGAAGCTACCACACTAACCACTATACTGTCATTAATAAAATTATTTACGTATTTTACATCTATATATATTGTCTAGTTCAGGCATTCTTTAAGTATGCTACGCAGAGCCCTAAGGCTTAAAATACTGGGAAAAATACCTACTAAAGGAGACTGTTAGGTTAGATTATTTTAGAGCTCCATCAAATATTTCTCTTTCAATAAGGCTTCCAACATCAAAAAAAAGTTTGAGAACCACTGGTCTATTTTAATGCGTTCTACACTGCTTACTATGATGTTTATTATAACCCAGCGGTTCTCAAACTTTTTTGGCGAAGGAAGAAGCCTTAATATAATTATAAAAAACTGATTTATATTATATGTATTTATGAATAATCATATTGCAATGTAATATTACGTAATATTTAGTTGGAATATTTAGATGTAACCTTATAATCTCCCTTTGGCAGGTATTTTTTGCAGTATTTTAGCCCTAGGGTACCCCGGAACACACTTTGAGCTATATAACCCCAATGACTTTATAAAAAAGCCTCACCTTCATCGACTAGATCTGCAGCATAAGTCAGATTGGGATCAGGATGTGCACCACCGAAGTCTTCCAGTGGTACAATACGACGCACATTTTTCGCTGATAATCCTAACTCTTGTAGAAAGATCTCTCTCACATATGGACCAGTTACTGAAAATAAAAAATCTTCATTTGGCACACACCCTTTAGGCATGGGCACGTGCCCCACCCTGGCTTTGTCCTGTTATGTCCCTAATCAAACCTAAAAAACTTAATTATCTAGGTACTAACTACAATACTTAAATATTTCGTAAGAAAGTTCATAGTCGACAGTCGACACAAAAAAAATTAACTGGAGTAAGACCGCGGGTATAGTTTGCTAGTTACATATTATTTTAGACTGCTGCCCCACCCTGAGCCCATGGCTGGCTAAGCCCATGCCTTTAGGCTTTTGCGCGTAGTCAGGATTTACAAGATTTTAAAAAAGGCACATGACGAGAAGAAATCACTTCTAGTTGTAGTAGTTGTCAATCAGCCTTGTACAATATAATGTTAGCATTAGTAGGTACAATTACTACTTAACTGTAAATTAAGCATCTTAAAAATATAAATAAAGCTAGTAACTAAGTATATAAGCACACCAACATACACACAATCATCTCAGTTACACTAGGTTGTCATCAAGACAGTTTTTTTATATATTTTTTTATTGATAGCCCAGCATATGACCACACTCCGCCTGATGTTAAGCTCGAGTGCGGTCCATGAGCATAGACAACTGTTACCACAGACAGATATCCGCGCGCAACTGTCCACTCCACTATAAAGTTGTTACGAACTCTTTTTTATTCATGTTTTTTACTTTTTATAAAGAACATAATTGTCATTTTTTGACATATCTGTCTGTTACTTCAACGAAATAAAAAAGCACGTACGCAAAAACGAAAAACTGAATAACAAACCATCTATTGCCACGATACCGACTCTAGACTGTATACATTAAAACAGTCAGTTATCTTATAATAAGCCTTTTTAATGAGTATTTGCTTAACACTAGATTTACCAGCTTAAATATACCTATTTCTACCAAAACCAAAAAAGTATATATTTATTACAAATATATATAAAATAATATGAAGTCCATAAAACAAATTCTTCTGTATAGATTAAAGAAGATTAGATGAATTAAAGAAAATGTTTCACGCAGTAGGGATTTTAATTTGATCTTGCAATACCAGTCATTTTGACTGCTCTGGTAAATCTAGTGTTAATACACTCCTTAAATAAAGGCAAAGACAGAATTATAAAAGTAAATTACTTCTTCAATCGCATAATACTAAAACATGTCAAAAATACAATACATTATTACCCCGCTTTACGCGACCCCGTTATGCGCGGTTTCACTATAACGCGAAATTCAAATTTATTATTAAATTACGCGAAAAAGTGCGTATAAACATAATGTAGTCATCAACTTTTCTATGGTCGCGGGAATTTCAGTTAACGCGATTTTTTCCGGAACGTATCCCTCGCGTAAAGCGGGGCATTACTGTACAAACCTCCATTCATAGAATCAATAAGTACATTGAAAGGCTTATTTAGTTCCGAGCCATGTAAAAAGTTCTTAATCTCGGAAAGGTCAAATATCTCCTTCATCATTGTCACATAATCCTCAACTGAGTCTATTATTTGTACTGTAAATTGGTTTCCGTCAATCTAAAACAAATAATTTACATTTAATGCCACAGTGCACATTCTAATCTCTATACCAGTGACACACTGAAAGATTCTACTGAGTATATTTATTTATTCACCTACCTACAAAATTACATTAAAACTACATATTATAAAAAGGACTACTATTATATAAACTAAATGAAATTTTAATTATAGGATAGGACGGCATGCTCAAGGTGATAAAGGGATAGATACTACACTTCTAATAAAATTACAAAAATACATAAAAACAAAAAACAAGAACCAAATAGATGTAAGGAAGAGGGGAGAGAAAAAAAAGACAGTGCATACAGAAAGAGTATTTGAATTTACTGCTATTTTCTCAAAATTTAGTTGCCAGACTAAAATATAATTTTATCATGCAGTACTAGTGTTGCCAATAAAAATTTAAATGTAATAAAAAATCAACTCACATCAAAACGCTGCACACTTATTTTGTCAATAGCACAACAAATATCGTTAACGATTTTGTACTGTTTTATTTCTGTGCTTAATTTATATATTTCGTTAGTGATGTTATCCGGCGCCGGGCCTCCATTAGCGCAGTTAAATTTGATACCAAAATCATTATTTATACCACCAGGATTATGAGACGCAGTCAGTACAATTCCACCTGTAAATTGAAGAGTCACTTCACTAACTTTTCACAGAAATTATGACTCAATTCACACTTTCAGGGATAGGCAGTAACTATAGATCACCAACAATATCTGTCTTTACACACCACTTCTGTTTTATGCATGCTTCTAATCTGACCCTTTCCGAGCAGGTGATCAGTCTAACCCTGAAAGACCATCCCAGGGCACTATTTCTTTATGCACAAATTGAACAAAAGGCGAACTTATCTCAATCGCCCATTTCATATCTAGACCTCTATAAGCGAGAGTTTCTTACTCCAGACCAGCGGTTTTCAAACTTTTTTGATGAAGGAAATGTATTTGTGAATAAAATCATATTGCAATGTAATATTACGTAATATTTAGATGTAACCTTATAATCTCCCTTTGGTAGGTATTTTTTGCAGTATTTTAGCCCTAGGGTTCTGCTGAACACACTTTGAGAATGGCTGCTCTAGACCTCATAAATGTTACCTACCATAAATAAATAACAGTCCATTGTTACAGTCAAGTCAAGGCTAAGTAATACATTATGCACGTGGGTCTTCAAGACAAACATAAAAATATCACTTATATCATATTTAAGGTAAACAGTTTTTACTATTATATATTTTTAACTGCAATTGCAATGAGTAAAACTTCTCTTTTGTAATAGATTATTCATGTTTATTAATTAATAGCTACGACCTATGAACACTGTCTTTGTAATCTTTTCCAACAATGCCGGTGTCGTCCACACCGTCTGACATTTCGCATAATTTGTAGGTACGTCCAGACTGACTTATCTAACAGCAATATTTTAATTAACAAAACATTAATAGCATGTTCAAATATATTATTTTACTATTGTAAGGTCCAATTTTTGTATTATTAGTTTTAATTTTTTAAATATAAATTAACACATTACATAGTTTTGGATCACAGTTTGCTTTCACTATATAGGGTTTACGTGTTTTTATTTTCGTTCACGCCTGATCTGTTTTGTAATAAATAAATAAATTCAAATACAGCTTATGAAATATAAAAATAAAAAATGTATGAAAATTAGTTATTTAACACTAGATTTACCAGACCAGTCAAAATGACTGGTCTTGCAAGATCAAATTAAAATTCCTTCTGCATCTAACATTTTCTTTAATTCTTCTAATCTTCTTTAATTTATAACAGAAGAATTAGTTTTATGAATTTTATATTATTTTATATATATTCATAACAAATATATATTTTTTTGGTTTTGGTAGAAAAAGGTATATTTAAACTGGTAAATCTAGTGTTAAAGATATAAAAATACATTTACCAAGTGTTTTATATTTCCTTATAATGCAGGACACGGCCGGCGTGGAAAGGATGCCGTTTTGGCCAATCAGTAACTTTGATACCTATAAAAGAAAACTTTATTGACATTAATTATATTACATTTTTAAAGATGATTAATTTGTAGTAAAACAAGAATGTTAGGTAACATTATATTATACAGACTATGATTGACAAGTTTCTTACGATTTTTTCTCATCATATGCCTTTGACAATGCTCAAGAACCATAATAATGGTCTATACCAGCGGTTCTCAAACTTTTTTTGGTGTCTGAACCCTTTTGAAAAGCGACATTTTTGACAGAACCCCAAAATAAAATTAAAAGGTACATGCATTTTTTAATATAATGTATGTATGCTATAATAGTATAATATAAGAAAAAAATAATCTAATGGGATGTTTGAAACTGTTTTATTTTTCATTAATCGATTGATATTATGTTTTATTGAAGAGAGTTGAACTGTTATATATAGAAGAGGCGTATTTTTCTTATTATTATTTGTATTCTGCGGAGCCCCCATAAAGACTTTGTGGAGCCCCAGGGGTCTGCTAAGCACACTTTGATTATAATATTTTATAATTTCTTGCGTAATAACTTCCAAAATATAAGAATCAATTCAAAAAGTAAAAACTTACCCCATTGCCGGCGGATATCTTAATAATTTTATCGACAACTTCTTTCACCAAATAACGGCCATCACCACCGACTACCAATGTAGAACCAACTATATTACTTCTATTAGCATCTAATATGCTTTGAATGAAGTTTTCGGTGTAATTTTCTTGAAGAAAAACCTTAACTTTCTTTCGTAGGCCACTTGTACCCGGTTTTTGTCCTTCAAAAGGGCTGGTATTCACTGCAACTACACTAGGCATTTTTCCAAATAAACACTATTTGTTATTAAACTTTTTTAATAAATATTTCTTTTAATTACTGACACAAACAACAAGCTGGAGATAAACGCGATATCGGCAAAAAGTTCGCGGGGTCGAGCTCGACTGTATCTGTCAAACACAATGTCAATCAAGGTCAGAACAGAGTTGCGTTCATTTTATTAAATTTACTTGTGAAATGTTTGTATTGAAAGTATTATTTAAATCATCTTTTAAACCGACATTTTACAGCCTTCGTAATGGTGGAGAAATTAATATACTATTATATCATAATAGTATAGAATTGGGTAATCATTATCTCAACTATTAGATGTCCACTGCTGAAATGGGACCTAACTAGATATATCTCGCTCTAACGCACGTGCTGTGCTATTATCTATCTCTTTTGATTATCTATGGACCTATCTAATGTTAAAGGTCTGCACCAAGTAGCTTTTGTATAAAGGAAAATTTATTAACAAAAAAAAACAACACATTTTTAAAATCATTTTTATTGGATCAAGAAAAATTATGAAAACACACTTACCTTCCTAGCAATCAAGCTTAAATCTAAAATTTTATAATCAAAAGTTTAAAAAATTGTAACATCATGATCCCAAATTACAATACACGATTAAAATTGTGCAAAAAGTAATATTATTGTTACATAACTGAATGGTATATAAAACTTTAATTGTTATATTTTTAAAAAACGCATCATAATTATGTACCAATAAATTACAAAGATAAAACAGAATATTATTTTCTAAATGCACACACAAATTATAATGTTAAAAGTGTTAAAATCAAAAAAAAAAGAATGCAAAATTTAAGTCTTAAACTACAATTTTAAAAGTAAAAAAATAATATTTTGAATGTTATAAAATATAAAAGCGCAGTCGGACATTGGAACTTCTATGTCTTTCAATAATTATAATTCAAGAAAAAGTCTTTGATAAAAAATCTAGTCAACAAGTCCACATAATGGTTTGATTATAATATTTTGTCAAACGACCGAGAACACAGGCATTAATTCCTTATAGATCATATTGAACCTAATATGTCAACTAAAGGAACGATAAAAACATTGATTGCAAATAAAAAGAGAACTAAAATTTAAAATAATCAAAAAAATAAAATAAAACATGCTTCTAAAATTAAAACAGAAAACGAAACAAAAACCACAACCCACACACACAAACTAAAAAACACTGGTCGTATTTACTTCAACAATTTAAACTATTAAAAAAATAAAGAGATCTGATCGTCGTACGGCTTATAGCTTTAACGAAACGAGCACAAACTTAAAATAAAAAACACAACATAAAAATTACAAACCAAAAATAAAATCTCATCAAAAAATAATTAAAAAAATACGATAGAAACAAGGACTAATTTCTGAGCATTGTCACGAAATTACATAAAGTTAAAAAAGTGACAGTTTTTTTTAAATTACACCTCACATTTAACACAATATAATTATTGCCATTAACTGACAACACTGATCACAAATTCAGTTTAAAGAAAATTCATTAGATCACAATAATTTATTAGCCCTAGGTAAATTTTATATTACAAATCCAAAACAGTCTATAAAGTTGTCTAATTTTGACAGGAAAATCGTCATTGTCATTACCATAGTCACAATTTATACCGAATATAAATAAATCATTGTAATGTATATAAAGTTCATTATAACACACAAAGTAAATCTGAATTAGACGCAGATCATGCCTTTTCCTGAAAAAATTTGTCCGGGCAGTACAGTGTCAATTTTACAGTCTTAATCAGTCCTTAGTTTCCCATTTCATAAAATTCATAACGCCTCTTATCACACAACTTGAACGTATCATAAACATAAAATTGCCAGTTAAAAAATACATATATTTAAAAACATTCTGTAATTTGACACGTTTAAAAATATAACTACCCGCGTATTTTTTTCTTTAACGTTAAAGTTCAAATTACAGATTAATTTTAAAATAAAACTTATAAAAGATGTTATAGCTAGGTTTTACTTGTTACCAATTAGTTGGTGATTTGTACGGCGAGGCCTTGCGTTCTGCCCCAGGTGCCACAGATCCTTGGAATGCTTTTTTCTGTTGCTTCAAGTCTGCAACAAGGAACATTTTATAAGGAAATTATTTCAAAATATTTTGCTTATAATTCCCGCTACATTAGGTCGATGAAGGAAAATAACCGCCACCAACATTCAATAACTTGCCTCGACGCGTTTCGCCACTTCACGAGGCATCATCAGGATACGTTAGTTATTGCAAATTGGTGGAGGTTATTTTCCTTCATCGACCTAATGTAGCGAGAATTATAAGCAAAATAATTTTAAATAATTTCCTTTAATATGGATTTCTGCAAAGTAACGCCTGAAATAATTAATTATATAACCCTGTTATAGTACGTTAACTCTTATTAGGAAATTTAAATCACCTCCAACATGCCTGCCTTAATTAAACTACTTAACCTGATAGTATCGTCTCGGACTAAACGACTTTCTTAATTAATTTAGGTTTAAGACATTTATTTCCTCAAAAATAATTAAAGAAATTCACTTGATTGAGATAAAATTTATAAATAAACATAACATACATAAACTAAATATAACTTATTATACTAGAATATTGACAACTTCATCACAAGGCACTCAAACCCATTATATGCTTTTTCAATTCATATTTAAATTTAATAATATTTTTATTATTGGTATATTAATCGACAATTCATTATAGACCTGCGCTCCTTCCACCATAACACGTCTTTTTCCATAGTTAGTTTATAAATTAGATAAAAATATTATTATAAAACCCCCTGCATGCATTTTTTAAATTATGATAGTGCATTATTTTTTGTTAAACATATTAGTATAATAATATAATATGACGTAGTGTGTGAATAATTTCGGATCACAGTTTAGTTCCACTATTGTTAGGTATGTAAAGTTGTCATTAGAAGCTACTTATGTAAAGTTATTGAATTATATAATGGTTCACGACTACCCCATTTTCTGTCAGTCGTTAACAAGCTCAATAAATTCTCACACCCAAGTAGGACTCTTATTTCCATAATATATATATTGATAGCCCAGCATATGACCACACTCCGCCTGATGTTAAGCTAGAGTGCGATCCATGAGTGGACTCAACTGTTACTACGGACATATGTCCGCGCGCAAGAGTCGACTCCACTATGCCGGCTTGAGGAGACGAATGTGCTCTGTCCAAATCAACAGGGCACACTCCTCTCGTTATCCCGGCTACTTCCAAGTTGATCCCGAAACGCGACTAGGTCACTTCACAGGTGTTCCGCTTGAAAGTGGTGGTACTTCCCCAGTATATATCCATATTTTTTATTTCCATTTCCTTAATAGCTGTCATTTGTTTTATATATCAATAAAAACAAAGTCATATTTTTTTATTTATTATTTAGGAACATAACAAATATGGTTTTCGATGGTCCCGCACTAGGCAATGCCTGTCAAGTGGCACCTTTCACTTTTAATTACTAACATTACATATACATATATTAATTAATAACATATATAATTATATTATCTAGCCACCTAACCTAACACCCGCAACCTGTAAATCTGTACCTTCAATAAGCAATAACATCTTCCTGCGTGCTCCGAAAGCCGAGACACCGATCTCAATCAAATCGTGATCATTCAACGTAGTAAATGTACTTAGATCTAATTCGTGTTGTTTGAATAGCTCTGTAATAAAAACCCAATGTCACGTGACAGTTGATTAGTGTACACATCAGTGTTGCCAATAATTTTTTTCTCCATTACCCGTTGGAGTTCGTTGAAATACCCGAATTTACCCGAATGAATAAAAAAAAGCGCCAAATTCAAATTTGAAAAAAAAAAACCAATCCATACAATTTTTTATTTAAATATTTACTATTAAATCACAGGATTTTTGTTAATTTACTTATTAGTATAAACTGACTGATTCCTTATTATTTATCCTTTAAAATATTATATTATTTAAATAATATAAAACGATCTATCATTAAAACACAGGATTCTGGTTATACCCGAAAATTCCCCATAATTGAAAATACCCACTGTCTTACCCGCAAGCGATAAAATTACCCGAGGATTGGCAACACTGGTACACATAGTGCGGATATTAAACAAAAAACATCGCTTCAGAATACAAACGTTTTAAACTTTTAGCAGTCGATTTTGACATGAAAAACATACCTATTACATAAACGTCAAAATAGTTTAGCAAATTACTGAATTTTCGTGAGATAAATATTTAAAAGTGATCATGTGATTGATTTATTCTTACAATAATAACTATTTACTTGTATATAATTAGTTTGTATATAATGTTATAATTAGTATAGACTTTAGAGATATGGAATACAATTTTTTCATGTCAATGCGACTCCTTGTCAGAGCACAGCAATATAATTAATACTAATTTAAAATTATAATTGATTATCATTTACCGTTTCGAATCATTGAAATCTATTGAGTAAAAACACAAATATGAACCAGGAGTAATGAACCTGTGGGCTTATCACGAATTTAGTCTGACTTTCGAATCGAGCTGTCACAAGTAAAACGCATCCGTTAGCAATCGGGATCATGAATTTTTACTAACGACTAACGAGCACCAGCAATCTATCAAATGAACGAAAGATCGAGACGTTCGAAAATTAACAAAAATTATCTAAAATATTGTAGTTCCAATCCGCACGCGGTGGCGCTGCTCAAATTTCCATACAAATCGCTTGAAGCGAACTCGGTTCGAAAGCCAGACTAAAATTCGTGATAAGCCCACTGGAATATGTAGTATAGTGAGTTACCAGTGTATTTGTTCAATCCCCTGTGATACATGATTTCTTGCAATTCGGGCGACTTCCTTACAGGAGATTCTGCGACGCCGTCCGTCGATCTACGACCGGGGCTGTTCCAATTCTTCTCAGGCTATTGGGAAAAACAATCATAATCTATACTAATATATAAAGAGAAAATATTTGATTGTTTGTATGTATTGAATAGGCTCCGAAACTACTGGACCGATTTGAAAAATTATTTCATCATTAGAATCCTACATTATCCCTGATGAACATAGGCTATAGAATATTTTCAAAAACGTATCAAAACTTCAATAATGTAACCCAAAGTGTGAAAAAATCATTATATTGTGTACGCTGCGAAAATTATTGACAATAGAGCAAAGTGATGTACTACAGTTTTATAGAGGACATCAATATTTACAAAAAAGTCACCGATACCATATGTCTAACTATTACAGTTATGTCACAATAACTGTTTTTTCATGTTAAAATATTTAATAGTAGGCCCGCGTCATTAAACTTCATAGTACTTTATATCTTCATTACCTACTACGTGAACGAAGTCGCTGGCAACAGCTAGTAAACACATAAAGTCCTTTAATTAAAGGTGTTCTGTCTACTGTCTAATAAGGTGCCCGATGATATTAGTAGCCTCTCTTTTTATCAGTTTAAGAAAATCATAAAAGCAAACGTATTCAATAAAGCTTAGACGTAACCAATGTCATTTTATGTTTACCCTTAGGCATATAACAGGATGACAATGCCCCTATACAGCAGCTAAATCAAATTGATAATTGTTAAATTAATAAATTTATTTCATTTATATTTGTATTGAGTAAAAACGCTCTATTGGAGCCCAATTACTAAAAGTAAATAAATAAAAAAAATACTCACGGTGTTATCTCGTACAGGTGTAGGCGGGTCTGGTAGCACGAATGCACTGGGTGAAGTGCGACTGAAGAAACTTCCAGCCCAACGAGAGGTAGGCACACGGCTAGTACCAGCCACTGGCTCCTGCATTGCCTGAAAACAGAAAACTTGTATCGATATCTCGAGTAATACTAGACTCGGAATGTTAAACACAAATCCACTGACCCTTTCAGCTTGAAGTTTCATTTTGTTATAATCGGCAATTGGCGAATTCCTTGCTTGTATGGTTTCCAAAGTTTTCTTCTCGCAGCCAACAGCTCGGCGTTCAGACAACGGCATATCGGAAATTATGTGCGCTAATTCTGAAAATGTAGTGTACAAAGGGGTGAAGCTTGAGAAAATTTCAGAAAAGATTGTGTAACATCACGTATCTGGACCACGCACAGAATGTGCTGAGACACTACATTCTTCCACGTCACTCGAGGTATATATAAACACGCTCCTCGAGTGACAAGTCAGTTCACTCCAGTCAGCTCACTCCAATCAACATAAGCATAATGTAACCAATAAATAATATTTAAACCTCAACATTCTTTGGCTCTGATTCCTGTACTACCCAAGAAAAGACCTTTAACAGATTGTAAACACGAATATAAAATCATCTGCCTAAGGTTATAAGAGACATTTATAGTTTTAACATATTTAAAAAGAATCTCAACATATTTTTAATGAACAAGTTCTACTTTTCAATTGGTGAATTTATGAGTGACATTTTGTAGGTTTAAATTTAATTGGACATTATTTAGCATTTAAGGTTGACATTTCTATTATAGTAGAATTTAATTGTATGAATTATTTGCATGCCATATACAATGTATAAATTATGTGATACTACTAACATTACTTTAAGACCTATGTTACTAACCATATTTATGGCAAATCCCTACTAATATTATAAACGTGAATGTGAGTTTGTTTGTTACGTTTTCACGCAACAACTACTTAACCAATCATCATGAAACTTTGTATACATATTTTTGGAGGTACTAGAAGTAACATAGGATACTTTTTATTACTATAGTTTCAGCTGTTTGGAATCATATTGATTCATTTCTATTGAAATGATCTCTGATACTTATTTAATGATTTAAATGCGAGCGAAGCCGCGGGTAAAAGCTTTGAAATTAGTTGACATAAGACTGGAATAAAGCGACCAGTTGGTTATGTGTTAGTAAAGATATCGCCAGGTGTTATTAATAGCTAAAGTAAATACAACAATTGAAATAGCTCTCCTGTAAAATTCGGCCCTTGTTAATAGGACCCGATGAAGTAATAAATACCGTTTTGCGAGCGCTCCACGTCATTGGATGAAGTTGGACTCTGGGTAGTTTTGCTTATTGGGCTCACTGATGGACTTATGATGTTCAGCTCACCACCTTTAAAAATACAAAATACATACACAAACGATACCTTGCATTAGCCCATTACTTCCCAAGCGTCGAAAACATTGAATGAAGCTGCAAATGATAGTCTGTGAAATCTGATTGTATCTAGTAGTTAATATTTGTTGTTTGAGTGAGTAGAGGACGCCGTCGTCGTTGTTGTATTGATAAATATAGTTATGTTTTGACAAGCCCAAGTGTTCTAATAAGAACCTACGGATTTGTAATCATCTGATCATTACTTGAGTGTAGAATCTGCGCTTAAGTACGTTTCGTGAATCTATGCTCAAGCGCGATTCTAGAAGAGATCATTGTTTGAGCTTATTTTCTTACGAATATTTCTGTAGACCGGAAATCGATTTTCCAACCACTGTACAACTTAGAACATTTAATATTTGATAACTCGTTTTTAAAAAACTCCTGTCTACAAGAACTCATGACATTCCTGACATCACACTTATATCATATGTATGACTTTGTATGTCTGTTTATGTATATATATCTATGTAAATTATGTTACTGTTGTTTTTTATATATGTTATAGTAATCTTATTTATGTATCCCTCCCTTCACATTTTTTTCTTAATGAAAAGGTTGACTGGTATAAAATGCTACTTAACATTAAGCCCGCCTTGTACTGATGTACTAAGTTTTAAATAAATAAAAATAAAAACTTTTTTGTGGAATAAAGTTGGGAACCCATATTGGAAGCACAGACTACATACCGGAAATACTGTGAGTGTCCAGCGACATAAGTGATCCAGTGAAGTTACTTTGGTAACCGCTACTTGTACGAGAGCTGCAATTCATCATTCCTTGTGGAGGCTGCAACAAGATTATTGTGTGATATGTCTTTCGAACTATATACACTTAGTCTATACATCTATGTAATCATCTACACATAAAATATAAGACGCTAATCACCTATCAGTCATTTGACACATGTATTATTCATTCTTCATTCATCAAAATTAAGATTGACAATAAAAATAAACGTAGGCGCGATTCTATTGTAGCGTTTATCCACAAAATCCCGTTTCAAATAGATACCATTACTCGAGTCGCTTTAGAATACGGGCTTGAATATTTTATAATAATATTGTACAGTCAACAATCTTCAAATGGATACAGATTGGACTTTGGACTAGAAGGCAGTCATAAGGACAATTATATTCTTATCGTGTCAAAGTGTGAAAGGGATGCAAATATCTCCTTTGCCGTTCACGTCACCGCTATCGTTTCTCTCTTTCTATCGCTTATATACCTACAAAAACTGTATCCATTTCAAAATGAAAATATTTAAGTGATTTTTTTGTAAAAGTCACTTATATATTCAATTTTTATTTATATTAAAGAAAGTTTTGTATTTTTTGATATTTATTTATAAGCTTAATAATACAGAAAAAGTAAGCGGGTAAAGATATGGCGGCCTTATCGCTAAGAAGCGATCTCTTCCAGGCAACCAACTTTTAGATGTAGAGCAATGCAGAAGAGAAATGGCGGGAGTTATAAATAGATACAAATATATATAAACATATATATATATTTTATTATTATAATTACCTGATTACGTTCCTGCGCTTGTGGTGGGTGTTGGTATTGCGATGAGGCAACCGAGGTGGGTGGTTGCATTATTATTGGAGCCAAATGACCTATAGGTCCTGTCGCTACAAGTAAATAAACAATTAAATATCTTTTTAAATTAATCCCCTGACCTAGATCGAACTGGATCTATCAGGGCAATGATACTCGGATAATGTTTTAGGTTATTTGCAAGCTTTATTTAATTAATTCCACTGTTTTCCCAGGACATGTCTTGCTTTTTTAAAAGTTTTTAAAAAGTACTGTTTCAGTACAAAATAACTATAACAACTAGGTACTGCTCTTTTACATATATAGTCCTGGCTTTAAACCGAAATGCATGTCTACCTTCAAATTCTGGATTCCAAAGTTTGGAAATGGCAACCTTCAAGTTAAGCTCAACTGTTTAAAAATAGTACTCAGATAATAATAATGTAGTGTTTAAATAATAATAATTAAATTTTATTTATTCGTAGATACATAAGTCTGACGATGACCTATGTGGTACTGTGATTAGAACGTTAGTCTGTCACACAAAGACTTCAGGTTTGATTCCATATCACTAATTAAAGAACAAAATAAAGACACAAAAGCCGCGTCCCAACTTGTCGCATTCGGTTAACACGAATCAGTTCGTGTCTCTCCGCCAGACATGACGTCATCAGCGCGCGATTCACTCATTTCGCATATTTCTCTCTCCCATCACACAAAAAGAAGCAAGAACTAAGAATAATAAGTTTTAAAATTAAATTGCAACATTATTAGCTCTAAATTTACACAAAACATGAGTATTTCAATGATTCAAAACTATAAATAATAATAATATACGTATCTTAAAAACTACTTAATTAATATATTAATTTGATTTAATGACGTATTTATAACAATTTTAATAGTTTTATATTAAATAGTAATAGTTCGCTGTGTCTTAACAAAGTTTCGCATTGACATATAAATAATTGTTTTTGATATACAGTAATGCCCCGCTTTACGCGAGGGATACGTTCCGGAAAAAACTGAAATTCCCACGACCATAGAGAAGTTGATGACTACATTATGTTTATACGCACTCTTTCGCGTAATGCGAGGCAATTGAGCGCGAAATTTGAATTTCGCGTTATAGTAAAACCGCGCATAACGGGGTCGCTTAAAGCGGGGTGTAATGTGACAAATAAAAAAAACCACTTACCAGTCCAATTACCATTATTGTCCTGATTATAAACCACGGAATTAGGATTAATAACATTGTTAGGATACATGAATGGTCCATTCCTGGGTTGGGGTGATGGTATTACCCAAGTATTATGGAAGATTGGGGGCGTCAGAGCCAAGGGGCTGACTGGCGTGGGATAACCTCCAGGAGTTGGTGGATTGTGCGTGCCATACAGCGGACTGCCGTAGTCGAAGAGCGACATGAATGATGGCAAAGGACTATGGTTTCCGTGTGGAGGCGAGAATGGATTGTATATCCCGAAATCTGGCAAAGAAGTTGATGACAAGTTTGGTATGTTGTAGGACTCCGGGATCTCTGGATTCACTGCCGGCTCTCTCGGGCCGAGGATTGCCCGGCGTGCTTCGTATACGTTGCCTGTAAAAGATATTATAGTAAAATGAAATGTGTAAAACAATTATTTTATTTAATAAATATTAACAAGCATGTAAATATTGTACAGTGTAAAACAATTATAATACTGCTAAAAGAAGACAAAAAAACAAGATGGCCGACCCTGTTTACCGCTCCCGGAAATACCAGTGTTGCTATTTTAAAAAATTATTGAATATCTTACTGATAATAAAGCTTGGACATAACCAATGTCATTTTATGATTACCCTTAAGCCGCGTCTCCTGCTCCTGTGTCTTCCAAACATTAGACAAAAACATCGAAACATTGGGGCGTGGCCATACACATTTTTGTATTCATACACAATGTTTTTTGTTTTCCGTGGTCGACGGAAAGCAAAAACATTGTGTAGGCCACGCCCCAATGTTCGATGTTTTTGTCTAATGTTTGGAAGACACAGGAGCAGGAGACTCGGCTTTAGGTATACAATAGGATGACAATGCCCCTATACAGCAGCTATTCTTCTACATCATAGTAGATTTAATATATATCATTATGACATTAGTATGTAAGTGGACAATGCCAGTATACAGCAGCTAAATCAAATTGATTGTAATAATTAATTTCATTTATGTTTGTATTTGTATTGACGAGTAAAAGCGCTCTATTGGAGCTCATTTACTAGAAGTAAATAAATAAAAATAAATCAAAAAGTTCATATTAATTCATTTACAAGACTCCGGCTATATAGGCTCACTTACCCGCGCATCTTTCGAGCCCCTTTATCTGCACTGAACACAATCCTTGCTTGTGCCTACGCCTGGCTGTAATGTGCACACCATGCTCGTGTTGCAAAGATGACAGCAGCTCGGGCATTGGCTGCCAATGCTGGTCAGACACTTCGAACATTATCACCAACGGGAGACAACCCTGGACGAAGTTTCAGTAATCAATATAAGGTACAAACAATCTTCAAATGGATACAGACTTTGGACTGGAAGAAACAATCATTAGAAAGGGATAACTATTCTTTTCCTGTCAGAATTGAGGTATGTGTGAAAGGGATGCAGATATCTCCTTTACCGTTCAAACAATTATGCACATAAAATATTATAAAATGTATATTCATAAAATTCAATATCTGTGCCTAATTTTTAACTGTCAAACAATTGAGCGCCTTAGGCTTCAAGTAGAAATCAATTTTAATAAAAAAAAAACAATTGTACAGTTTTATTTCAAGACAACATTCGCTTTTATATTCATTGAATTAGATATGAATTACAATATAACTTAAAATAAAATGAAATATATCCTAAAAAAATCAAAAAACTGACAGCACATTTGACCGCCAAAATTAGGTATAGACATCGAATTGTGTGAACTTAAAATAAAATGAAATATTTCTTTAAAAAACAATTGATAATTTTCTATATCCTATGTTCATCGGGGATATTTTACGATTCTAATGGTAAAAGAATTTATCAAATCGGTCCAGTAGTTTCGGAGCCTATTCAATATATACAAACAAACAATCAAATGTTTCCTCTTTATGTATTAGTATAGATAAATAAATAAAATGAACTCACAATAAGCTGTTGCCTCGCTGCGAACACATCCTGAATATTGCCAGTTATAACGACACACGACTTCTTTATGTTCGGAATGTTGGGGTCTTCTGCGTCAGGCATCATTATTTGAGTTTTTGTGCCGCGCATTATCAACTGAAACATGGAGATAATATGCCAAGAACCATTAATACCACTTTACATATTCCCCCATATGTTTAGATTAACCCTCCGTCGAGCGCGACCGATCTCACAGGCACAGCAATTGTAGGTTCTATGAACTCTTTTAGTTTTTAGTCTGATTTAAAGGGGGAAAAAATTCTATTACTTTTGTATGAAATTTATTTCTAAACATTCCAATAAAAAAGATTGATTTTGATTTTCATCTTAGATTTAATTAGAAAAAAATTAATCATCAATTTTCTCAATGAGCCCGTCAAGCACACCGCGCCCGATCTAAGGAGTTTTTGAGGGGCGCTCGACAAAGGCTTAATACTTAATATAAAAATCAGTAGAATAAATATCACCAGATCCTAATAACATAGTCGAAACTAACATTTTGATAATCTTCAAAATATAATTCTCAACAGTTGTCTGTGAGCTGTCATGAGACAACATATGTCCACTTTCCTAAATCTGGACATCCCTCATGAACCATAATACCAATTGAACGTTTAGAGTGAAAGATTGGGTTCATGGATTCTGCCCGGTCTATTTCGCGCCATGGGACCAACTAGTGACTAATTACACGCGCGGGCGGTGAGTCCTCTCTTTTCTTTCTCCGCAACTTAAGTACATATTGTTATCTATTTACCTATATTCCATATACAATCCACTTGTTCTCCTACAGTCATTGACATGTCCCTTCTAAACGCAAAGCGATATATGTGTATGTCTACATACAACTGGTAAATAAACTGAATCAAAATACACTATACCTTCAATTGCTCCGCCCCACGTCCCATAACAATGCCATGGTGCATCGGAGATATTTCCAAGGACATCTGCACTTTTGTTTGATTCTAAAATGAATTATTGCAAACTGTAAGCGGTATGTGATTGGTCGCCTAGAACTAGAAGAGATCGCTTCTTAGCAATAAAGCGGTTGTTTCTTTTATACCAGCGGTTCTCAAACTTTTTTGATGGCGGAACCCCGAAATAAAAGAAAGAATTACGTGCATTCTTTAATTATTGTTATTAAAGTTTAATAATAGGTAATCATGTTACAATGTAAGTGTATACTATAATAGTATAATAAAAGAAGAAATCTAATGGGATGTATGAAACCGTTTCTTATTTGTCATCAATCGGTTGATATTAGATTTGATTGAAGAGAGTTGAAGTCTTATAGATAGAAGTGATGTTATTTACTCATTATTACTAGTATTCTACAGAGTCTCAGGGGTCCGCGGAACACAATTTGAGTATAGCTTTTATACATTTAATAGTCAAATTTTATTACAATAAAATAAATAAATGCTAGTTCCTTACGGCAAAGTTACCGCATAAATAATTGATCAGGTCCGTTGTCGCGTCCATTGCTGCTTCTATGTCCCACTGTACGCCCTTCACTAATACAAGAGTGGCATGAAGCTTTTGGCGAGTACGTAGCGTTACCTGAAGGAAGAAATTTTGGTTCAATTTAAGTGGGTCAATACATCTCCCTGAAGAGCCCCTCTCTGGTCTCAATATCGACTCGATATATTACATTGGTCTACTGGACCTTTCTTAGTAGCGTATCAGCTTTGTTTCTCATTTGTAATGTACTAGCTGTTGCCAGCGACTTTGTTCGCGTAGTAATGAAGTTATAAAATATGTACTATGAAGTTTAAATTTTAACATGAAAAAGCAGTTATTGTGACATAACTGTAATAGTTAGACATATGGTATCGCAGACTTTTTTGTAGATATTGATGTCCTCTATAAAACTGTAGTACATCACTTTGTTCTATTGTCATTAATTTTCGCAGTATACGCAATATAATGATATTTTTCACACTTTGGGTTACATTATTGAAGTTTTCATATGGATCCTAAATGTTTTCGAAAATATTCTATTAGGCTGTTCATCAGGGATAATGTAGGATTCTAATGGTAAAAGAATTTTTCAAATAGGTCCAGTAATTTCGGAGCCTATTCAGTACATACAAACAATTAAATGTTTTCTGTTTATATATTAGTATAGATATAGTATATTAAGAGCATTCGTCTTAAGCGGGGACAATAAAGGCGACTGTTGACATATGTTAGTGGTAACAATGGCCATAAGTATGGGTATAAAATAAGTACCTGTACTTTATACTGGTCCTGTATCTGCTTCACGTATGGCGAATTCAAATCTGGCACTTGTTGCGGCGGAGCTATTGGCAGCTCAAATGAGAACACTAATGGGGTAAGTGCCTGAAAAATACCAAATTAGGACAACATATACACGCGGATCCAAAACAATTGCTTTTAAATAACGACTCCACTACTGGGGTCTACAACTCAATAGTAATAATTTAAAACTACCCTAAACTAAACCTAACTAAAAATAGAGGGTAGACCAGTGATTCCCAAACACTGTGCCGCGGCACTTTTGTGTGCCACGAAATTCTAATAGTGTGCCGCTAAATTTTTTATTAAGTTATCTCTTTCTTTGTGTGCCGCCAAATTTTGAAATCGTTAAGTGAGCCGCAAAAAAAAAAGTTGAGAATCACTGGTATAGACATTAAGTAATTTATTGTTTTATTATTATTTTTTTCAAAATCATACCCGAACCCGAGCCCTGGCGCGTTCAACCCTCTCCATGTCACCAGCAATGGACACTTGATTACTTTTATCAAGCCCGGGATTGCGGTTCGAATCTGGGAAATGAATATGGCACCCGGTCTCTTCCATCACACGTTTGATTGTCTGTCCACCCTGTATAAGGAAATATAGTACAATATATATATATATATATAGTTCTTAATTTTTCGACCACAGTAAACCAATATATATATATATATATATATATATATATATATATATATATATATATATATATATATATTGTGTGTTTTATTTATGTTTGCATTTATTGTACATGGTAATTGGAAACAGTTGGTGGTCCATGACAAGTAATTTTGTTAAATGGTCTATCATCACTAAAAGGTTTAGAACCACTGCATTATATGATTCAAAATAATTACAATAATAGTAGTTGTTATTACAATACACATGTTAAAAATCAAAAATCTCCATTTCGCCTTGCTTAGGTTAGGTAGACTAAAATCTACGGTAATTTCGGAAATGCATAAGACAAAACGTAATCACAATAAACTCGCCAATCATAATCTGTACAGTATAATGTTAGTACTAGTAATCAGTGGGCTTATCACGAATTTAGTCTGGCTTTCGAATCGAGCTGTCACAAGTAATCATCATGAATTTTTACTAACGACTAACGAGCACCAGCAATCTATCAAATGAACGAAAGATCGAGACGTTCGAAAATTAACAAAAAGTATCTAAAATATTGTAGTTCTAAGTCCGCACGCGGTGGCGCTGCTCAAATTTCCATACAAATCGCTTGAAGCGAACTCGGTTCGAAAGCCAGACTAAAATTCGTGATAAGCCCACAGATATATTCTTGATTAACTATAAATTCAGGATCTTAAAAAAAATGTAATTGAATGTAAATAAAGTTAGTATATATATATTGTTAGGTTTTGTAAATATCCCAAGTATATATATATATATATATATATATATATATATATATATACCTTTTAAATTTTTCACAAATCCTTATAAATAATTGTCGTGACCAAACGAAAACGAAAGAAAAGTTAATAACAATTTATAAATCAGATTACAGTGGTTACAATCAATGTCAAATTAATAACATATATGTATATAAAATACATATATCTCCAATAATATATATATAAAAATATACTATATAAAAAAACAACTATAGTAAAAACAACCCTTACCTTTCCAATAATATGTGAATGGTCAGTGTAGCTAACATCGATTTTCATTGTTACGCGATTGCTCTAACAAAAAAAAACAATCAATTATATATGAGAATCAATTTATATGTCGGTCCGGTAATATATATATAAAACAGGATAAATAAAAAAATGAATATATATCCCTTAGTAAACCTGGAGGCTAAGTCAAGATTGTATCTTATATATCTAAATGTATGTATATATCTTTCTAGATGGTCCTATAATCAGACTATGTTGGTTATAGGGAATTTTGGGAGCGGATTTGAATTGTGGTAGATTTTAGATATGTTCTGATAGTTGTATATATTCTAATAGTTGTTTATATATTGTTGAATTTCATACATTTAGTTCAGTAACCCCACCAGTAGCACAGGTTTTCGAACCTAGTACAGGGGCCCTTGATATTTTTATGTTTCAAAATCCAATTGGGGTTAATAAAAAAAACTTACTCTGGTATCTAACAATTGCATAATTCTTTCCCGTGCATTTTTGACATCGTCGGGACGCCCAGCGACTCGCACGTGAGGATCTACGCGACACACAAAATTATATAAAACTTATAAAAACACGCAATTATTCGAATCACTCACCAAACAGACTTTTAAGAAACTCTTCACTTGATTGGAAATACATTTTGAATCACCTAATTATGCGGAATAAGTATTAAAAAAAAATTAATGCATTACACGAATTAATGACCTAACTGTAGCGAAGTTAAAACTGGAATAAAATGTAAAGTGAAGAAGTAAGTAGGAGTCGAAATGGCGCCAGACAGTCGCGCCATTTCGACGCTAATTTTTTTACCTAAGCCAACCGTGAGAAATTTTCAAAAGTATTAGGGATACGTTCAAAACAATGCAAAATATTTGTACATTTTAAAATGTTGTATTGTTATTTTTAATAATCTTACCTTTTTTAGAACGCGCTCCGATTTTCAAACGTACTGGCCAGTTGATAAGCGTGTTCGTTTCGGACATTAACTGAAATGGACCAATCAGAGACTAATATCACATCCAACACTTCCCATTTAAATTTTCGTCTTATAAAATGATGAAATCTAGTAGGTCAGTGGTTCCCAAAGTTGGCTGGGCTCCGACCCATTTTTAAAAAAATTCAATCTTATTTTTTTTTAACCTACTACTTAGCTGCCTTGGAAAAATGGAAGATATAAAAATTGATAATGCACAGAAATTCCACATTAGCAAATCTTATAAGTAACTACTTAATGTCATTTTATTTGTTCTAATTGGAATGTGTTCCCAATATGAATGAAGAACTGTGAGCTTATCACGAATTTTAGTCTGGCTTTCGAACCGAGTTCGCTTCAAGCGATTTGTATGGAAATTTGAGCAGCGCCACCGTGTGCAGATTTGGAACTACAATATTTTAAATACTTTTTGTTAATTTTCGAACGTCCCGATCTTTCGTTCATTTGATAGATTGCTGGTGCTCGTTAGTCGTTAGTAAACATTCATGATCCCGATTGCTAACGGATCCGTTTTACTTGTGACAGCTCGATTCGAAAGCCAGACCAAATTCGTGATAAGCCCACTGTTCTATTGACACACACATACGTATTATATTTTGCGTCCCACAAAATATTTGTCCGCTACCTATAGTTTGGGAACTTCTGTAGTAGTTTATGATTAACCGTAACTACAGCGCCCCCAAGTGGCATATGTTGGAAACTTAATATCGTGTTCTATTCCAAATTCAAATAAATATTAATTCATATGTTTTTTTAAAAATATTTGATTTATGTTTGTTATTGGTTCATTTGTTTTTTTTTTGATGCATTGTCTTGTATCTATGTACTTATTTAAGTGATGTCTTAAACTTGTGGTTGGTACAGTTGTCGCGAAAATACAATTTTTTTAAAAATATTATTATTAAAAATAAATTTTGTGAAATACAAACCTTATGAAAGAATGCTTGTGCCGTTTGGGATTCCTCGAGGTTCTCTGAAATTTTTTTAATAAAAAAATAAATTCTTAAAATTTAACATTATCTTGATTATGTTGAGTCGTGTGTGGACCGGACCTATCTTATAATGAACATTTAATTTAATTTATAATTATTATATATAATAATTTGTAATTTTGTTGGTAGGCTTAATAAATAAATAACATTAATTAATTGATTTAAAAAAAGTATTTGATGATTAAAAAATATATATTCAATTGTTGAATATTAGCATCTATAACTGTTTCTTTTTAAATGTATTCAATCAATTAGAGCTTATTTATTAATTGAATTTGTGGTAATAAATAAATGAAATTACCGGCCAGCATGCCTTCCAATCTTCTGCGATCAACCCGAAATCTCTCTTGGTAGACATCTTCAGCGCTTTTTAGCCCAAGTATAACAGCTAACTTTTGCAATTCCTCCGATGACGTTAACGAATTTGTAGTTCCCGTGGATGTCTTAAAATAATTAGCAAAAAATTTAAATTAAGAATGCCAACATGGCGGTCAATGATAATGACTTCCTGTTCGAAATCAAATTCAGATTCATAACGGAAATTTCTAAATTTAAAATTGATAAAGCACGTTTTGATTGTTATTTTTAAACTATTGGCTTGATAATAAAATTAATGATCAATAGTTCTCTTACCTCACTAGCGGCATCCTTGTCCACGTTTGTTTTAAATTCCGACAATATAGTTTTCACGTTTAATAAATTATTATTCGTGGCAGTCATATTTCTCCGATGTTAACACTTCATATGAGGTTATTACAATATAAAATAAAAAGGCATCGCTACACAGATTACGAGTAAACTGTTCGACCTCGGAAGAGCAGGGACGAGCTGCACAAAACCCCCACCCGACTAAAAAATTAACAGCGAGTAAATTTATAACAATGCTAATTATTTTTATTTGCGGGTATTTAAAAATAAAAGAGTCGTTTTAACGATTTAAATTTAAAGTCATTTAAAAGCAAAGACAGCGACGTCCATTTTTTTTAAAGTAGCAACACGTTCAAAATTATTGAAGCTCTCATAATTCTGAAATTATTATTCGAGTAATAGCATACAGAATATAAGCTTAATAATTGCAATATTATAATATGACCCAAAAACAAGCTGTTACACGCATTTCAATCAAGCTGGCTGTTAATGCCTCTGCCTTTATATAATTCATTTGTAAATTTTTTTTTGTTTACAATTTTATTAAATATATTACAAAATTACTAATAATAGTTTGGAGTATAACCATACGTCATAGCAAACCAAATTTTTATGCTTTTGTACGGGAAAGCAACATACGACGCGGAAGCGACCATACGTATCCTCTGGGCTTATCACGAATTTTAGTTTGGCTTTCGAACCAAGTTCGCTTCAAGCGATTTGTATGGAAATTTGAGCAGCAATATTTTTGATGCTTTTTGTTAATTTTCGAACGTTTCGATCTTTCGTTCATTCGATAGATTGCTGGTGCTTGTTAGTCGTTAGTAAAAATTCATGATCCCGATTGCTAACGGATCCGTTTTACTTGTGACAGCTCGATTCGAAAGCCAGACTAAATTCGTGATAAGCCTACGGATGATGCCACGTGAAGTGGCAAAACGCGTCGAGACAAGTTATTGAATGTTGGTGGAGGTTATTTTCCTTCATCGACCTAATGTAGCGGGAATTATAAGCAAAATAATTTCCTATAATATGGATTTCCGCAAAGTAACGCCTGAAACAACCAATTAATATCTCAACTTAAGGGTATAAAATTCATCATGATAAGAAATTGAGATTGCTTTTAAGAGTTCTTAAGGGAGAACTATACGATAATCCGAAGATTTTTATACATTTTATTAATACAAAATTCCGTAAACGTCTCGCTTTGATACAAAAGAAAAAAGCATTTCTGTTTGCTTCAATATTAAACTTTAAGTACAGTGGGCTTATCACGAATTTAGTCTGGCTTTCGAATCGAGCTGTCACAAGTAAAACGGATCCGTTAGCAATCGGGATCGTGAATTTTTACTAACCAGCAATCTATCAAATGAACGAAAGATCGAGACGTTCGAAAATTAACAAAAAGTATCTAAAATATTGTAGTTCCAAATCCGCACGCGGTGGCACTGCTCAAATTTCCATACAAATCGCTTGAAGCGAACTCGGTTCGATAGCCAGACTAAAAGTCGTGATAAGCCCACTGTTCTATGTAATAAATAATTTTCTAATACTATTTTTAAATAAACACTAAAATAGACGTAATAATATATAGTTTATAATATAATCAGGCGTTTGTCTCTTCTCTAATTAATTGATTGGACAGAACGTGTCTCGGTTACACCACTAGGCGATTCATTCAAAATTCGATCAGTTGGGTTTCTGCACTGATTGCCGGTGGACGTGTGTCTTGCTCAACTCTTACTATATCGTAAAAGTATTTTATATCTTATAAATTTATTTAAAGTATTTTAGAGTGATATATTTTTTAAGTGTTATTTGTAATAATATTGTGTTTGGAATTTTAGCGTTCCTTAAATCGAGGTAAGGTTCTAAAAATATATAAATACTATTGTTATTTTATAATTACATATTTTTTTTAAATAAAAACTTTATGTGCGGTATATTATTTTTTATATATATTATATGTAGTGGTACTATAGAATTTTAGTTTTATAATTTTCGTGGTCGTTCATAACCTCAAAATGTGGTTATGAAAAAACTAAAAAACAAACAATTTATTGTAAAATATAATTATAAACATATTTTATTTAATTTTAGTTGTAATAAATATTATTGTTTTGTTTTGTGTATAAAATATATGTTTATTAATTTTAATTTTTATATCGAAAACTTTTAACACTAAAGACATGTACAACAGTTTTTCTACAAAAAAAAAACAATTGGTCGGTCAAAACTACAGTAATCTGTAAAACTACTAAAATTAATTATTTTTAGAGTTGCTTTTGGTCAAATGACCGCTCATGTCTTTTTACTGCAAATCTCAGCTGCCGGATCACTTGATATGCGAAGAGGAAGGAAGTTTACTTATGTAGTGCCTACTTAGCTATAAATTTGCATTTCAAATCGCCAGTACGAGCGACATTGTGTTAAGTATTGTATTATCTATGTGTGTGCTTAACTATGCATTGATTGACGTCTTTTTTCCAATTTTACACATACATGTAACGTATTACGCATAAAATCTGACTTTTAAAATTCGAACAATACCCATTTCTAATTTTAAAAATTACAATACATAGGAATAAGAATTATTTTAATAGAAATTCTGATATACAATCTCGAAATACTAGAAGCAGTGACAAATTGGCAGTACCTTATTTTCGCTTGTCAAAAACCCGTAAATCGTTTATAGGAGTGGGGATCAGAATGTATAACAAATTGCCCAATGACTTAACAAGTCTGTCCACTCCTGCTCTGAAAAAGATTGTAAAGCAGACGCTAATTAAAAAGGCTTATTACAGAATTATTGATTATATGAGCGATGGAAATGCGTGGTTAAACTAGTGTTTGAGCTTGACTTACTGTTGGCTTACTAGAAGGATTATTATTTTTTTTTTTTTTTTACTGTATTTTTTTAAATGTTGTATAGGTAGCTATATATATATTTTTTTTATTTAATTTTTTAAAATATTTTTATATACATATTATTGGACATATACATGTATTTTATATACATATATGTTATTAATTTGACATTTATTGTAACCACTGTGTAATATGATTTATAAATTGTTATTCACTTTTTTTTCTGAATTAAAATTCAGTTTTTTTTTATTATTATTACTTTATGTACAGGCTATGATTGACGAGTTTCTTGTGATATTCTTCTCGCCATACGCCTTCCCGAAGTCACGATAGAGTCTAACGATGAGCAAGTGCACGCCTTTAGTGCCTATGCTAATAAACGATTTTCATTTCATTTCAATAATTCTCTGACGTGATTTCTTTTGTTTTTTAAAACGTTTGTTATTTAATTTAAGAACAGTTGTTTTGACACTAAACCTACTAGTACTGGTCGAGTTGACTGTTTTCAAAGTCCTTTAAATTTACACATATTTAAACGTTATAATACCGTTATCAAACTATAAGACAGTTCTTAGAATGTGCTTATAATATTTTATTTACTTTTTAGTTTAGTTATTTTTTCTTTTTTATAAGAAAAATAAAGTACCTATCAATTTGACTGGTATATAAAATATTATAAATTTATATAATTTCTACAAACAGTTATCTCACAATCGGTTGTAGACAACAGTATTGCGAGCATATTCGCAAATATTTTAAAGTCAGATTAAAACTTGATAACGGGTTTAGTGATGTAAAAACGCGCTAAAGATAAATCACTATAGCGTTATCTAAGAAAATTGGCGCCAATATTTTTTTGATTGTCAAAAGAAAAATCCGCTACGTCAAGTATGTTGTGTTACTTGATTTAATTGGTCGCGAATAAAACTTGTTCTCAAAGATCAAGATCAATATGCTAATATCGACATGTGAGTTGTTCATTTCACGAATCGATTAACTATGTAACTATATATGACTATATATATATTGTCGGTTGCTTTTTGACATGAGAGTCTACGTGCGAATTAAAATTTTATAATTTCTTATTGGAATGTAGTTCGAATACTCGACATTGACAGAATTGTATTTAATATGTATCTTAGGCCATTAATAAAAGAAGAAGTATATATTTCTTTAAATTTTGTACCACTTGTTTAGTCCAAATATGAACAATATGCTTGTGTTTAGTGTTATGCAGGTGGATAATTCTTATTAGAATATTAAACTAGGTATTAGCTTACATTTGAAAAAATAAATAAATAAATGCTTTATTGCTTTAAAATAATAATACTAATACAATTTAACACATAAGAAATAAATTTAGAGCAATTGGCGATCTTATCACTAAAAGTAATTTCTTCCAGATAACCAATTGTCATGGGAGAAGCAGTGTTAGTATCAGGCAATGCGATTTTGGAATTTTTATAATAAAGATATAAAAAACAAAAGTTAAAAAAAAACAAATTGCAAATAACCACTTGTTTCGTCCGGGAATTGAACTCGGCACTTTACCATACTTAAAAAGTTAATTAGTTTTTAACTAGTAATAGCATACAGGGCCTAGATCTACTTTTCCACTTGACTGTCAAAAAAAAAACTTTCTTCTAGCACCTGTCGGTTTTTAATAAGTGTGAAAAAATTGTGGGTCAAAAATACGGTCCCAGTTAGGACTGAACTGGATTTTTATTTTGACAGTTGATTGCTAGTTTTACTGCTTTTTTTTTTAATTGGGAGTTAAAAAATGCGTTTAGATATTAATTAAGAATTTTCAATTATAAGGCTGTATGCCAGAGATTTTGCTCGACATTGAATACATAAAAATTTTGTTAAAAACCTTATTATTATTATATATGTATATTAAAAATAAAGTAAACAATATATATCTACAATAGTATACCTCTAAAACTCAAAGAAGGAACAAGTCACTAGATTTCGGTTTAAATAAGCCCATAGAAATCGGCTTAAACATTACATTGTGTTTTAATTAAACTGAAATTAATTATTTTCTTTAGTAATTAAGTTCCAAAGAAGTATTTTTATTCGTCGAATTGTATACAATAATATGTAATAAATTATCACAAACAAAAACAACATTCGTTCACGTTATACATACGTAAGTTTAAATGTGAAACTAGTAACATTGCAATTGGCATATTATTGCATCAAGTAGTAGCTGCACTTATGACGTTATCAGAAATAATCTTTTTCTTCTTCTTTTTTAAATTTATTTATTAACTTTTAGTAATTGGGCTTTTTACTCGTCAACACATATACAAATATAAATGAAATAAATTTATTAATTATCAATTTGATTTAGCTGCTGTATACTGGCATTGTCCACTTACATACTAATGTCTACTATGACGTAGAAGAATAGCTGCTGTATAGGGGCATTGTTATCCTATTGTATACCTAAGGGTAAACATAAAATGACATAGATTATGTCCAAGCTTTTTTTATCAGTAAGATATTCATCTAACGTGTAAATATGATTTTTGAATAAGTTTGCTTTTTATGATTTTCTTAAACTGATAAAGAGGGAGGCTACTAATATCATCGGGCAGTTTATTGTATGACATTATGCCAATCCCGTTGAAACAACGACTCGTTTTACGGAGACGTGAATTAGGATTGTGCAGCTTATTTGAGCTTCTTATTTTTCTTTGCTTATTCTTTTATTATAGCTTCAGATATCTATTAAAGACAATTCTGCCAATGTCCAGTATTCGGGTCCTTACATGTTTTCTTATCAAATTTAATTTTAAAATGATTCACACGTCATTTGTTTTTTAAAATATCATATGTTATTTATTTGTATTTAAAACTTGTTTTGTTTCGTTCAGGTCTCACACATTCCAACTGCAACATGGCAAAAACGGAGAAGTCGTTTCCGAGAAAATTTACAGGTAAGAACATATTTTATTTCACTTTTATTAAATTTATGATGTTATTTAAAAAAAAATTTATTCAAACAAATATACTACTTTACTACCTTAAGATTGGTTGGTAATCACTATTCAGTGATAATGCCTGCCTTTTGTTTTTTTTTATTTTTGTTTTTTTTTTCTCATAATGTGTGCAATAAAGAGTTATTATTATTATTATATCGCCGGTTAAATTTCTTTAATATGGAAGACCTACAAAAGCGTTTTTTTGTCTTCTGGCCTTCCGGTTTACGCGGTCGAATTTGGGAATCCGTATGACGGCAAAAGCTACGTACGTACACTGTTTTCCTATGTTTATTTATTTATGAAACCTACCTACAAACTTTCATTATGACTATCCCTGTGCTCACACCGAAGCCCGCCATGTTGGCGATCGCAACCTCCTTTTGATTTTTATAAATTAAGTTTTATAAAAAATACGACTGCCAATGTCAAGCAGTCCTAATAAAAACTGAAAAGCAAAAAGTGGATTTCTCTTTTGCACGCACTCAAATATATAATATATTGCGAAATAGCAGCAATAATAGTTTCCAACTGATTGATACTTATTTAATGACTTAAATGCGAGCGAAGCCGGGGGTAAAAGCTAGTATATTATAAAAAGGAGTACTATTATACAAGCTAAAATGTTTATAACAGACGCTATTTTTAAATAATAATAATAAATCCTTTATTGCTTTAAGATTAGGTATGTATTACAATTGAACACATAAGAAACAAATTGGTGAGTTATCACTAAAAGTAATTTCTTTCAGATAACCAATTGTCATAGGAGAAACAGTGTTAGTGTCTGTCTAACTTAATATTTATTTCTTATTGCATTTATATCATTGGTAGTATGATGGCTGCAAACCTTTCGAAAGCAATTGATTTGTATGTCTTAGTTATGGAAATAAAAGTCCTTCTTGAGTGTGATCGTTTATCGAGGTTGTTAACGACTGGTAGACAATGAGGTAGTCACATACCATTATACAATACTAATAAAAAGTTTATATAACTACCCTCTAATCATAACTTAATACATATATAATAGCAATACAACAAAAATCTCCATGTTAACAAATCTAAATTGTATTCTGTTTAGAGCCAGCTCTTGCGTGCGTAACTGATTGTAGCTGGCACGTCGCCATTTTGAAAATAACGCGCAAATCTGTAACATAATCGAGTTTCCGGTATGACGTATTTCGATATTTTATACCTAGAATTAAATGTAACTAAACGCCATCTAGTGGAAAAATAAGTTAACCACGCTGTAGACTAGTATTTTTATATTTATATTGAATATTTATTTTCCAATAGCTGTAATAAAAAAAAACAAATGAAGACTGGCGTTGACTGGGTGACACGTGTTTTTTCAATGTAACCGAATATCGTAATATAAACCGCAAGTTGAACGTTCCGTTACACGTGACACAGAAGGTCTTGCATGCAATTAGCCAAGTCTCATTAACATTGAACATATATCTAATTCATGTAACGGAACGTTTTGTGCTTACTTCCTTTATGCATATATTACCTATATATATACTGGTATTTATATTTATTTATAATACGTGGTCAATTAAAATCTGGACTGTGGGCAATTCATCAAAAATGTCACAATTAAATTTTTACTTATCATTGACGGAAGTGTTTCGGTAATTTGAAATCTATTTTTACAATCGCGAAGTTTGTATTGAGAAAAATGCGTCTATATGACCCAACTTTTTGGTTAAATGTATCAACTAGTCGAAGTGTCAATTTGAAGTGTTGAAAATTAAACTAGTTTATTAGCATAGGTCTTAAAGGCGTGCGCTTGCTCATCGTTAGACTTTACAATGGCTTCGGAAAGAAGACCACAAGATACTCGTCAATCATAGCCTGTACATGAAATAATAATAATAAGAACTGAATTTTAATTCAGAGAGAAAAAAAAACAATCCATTAAACATAGATACATGGAGATGAATGGTTAATATTGTAATGTGATATGTGATCTTAATTTTTTACTTAAAAACAAACTGTTTTGTTAAATTGTAATTCTTTTGTTAAAATAACTCGTTTTGACTCAATATAAAATACGTTAGAACAGCCATTCTCAAAGTGTGTTCCGCGGAACCCTAGGGCTAAAATACTGCAAAAAATACCTACCAAAGGGAATTATAAATATGATTATTTATAAATACATATAAATCAGTTTTTTATAATTATATTAAGGCTTTATCCTTCGCCAAAAAAGTTTGAGAACCGCTGCGTTAGAAACGTCTGAAATGTCTGAAGCCCGTTTTCAGAAACGTATAATCACCTGATCATTACGTTAGTACTTATAATCTATGCCAAAGCATGTTAATTATGACGATAACGATTTAGTTGAGGACCTCAAGAATTACAAATGTAAAAATGTACTAAATATATGTTTGATATATATGGAATTTTATAGCAAATGAACATATTATTTCTAAAACTTCAAAAATTTAAAAAAAAATCGGAAAAAAAGACGAGCTATATCGGTACTTTATACATACGCAAGTTCTAACCTAATCTAACCTTTTTTCTCGAATTAAATTTTTTTTCTAAATTTTTGTCGGTCCAGTTTTCAGTTTTTATTGGGACTGCTTTGTATTTTTTATAAAACTTAATATAATTTATAAAAATCAAAAGGAGGTTGCGATCGCCAATACGGTGGGCTCCGGTGTAAGCACGGTTAACGGACTCTAAAGAGGGTACTAACACGTTTAACTCTCGGTCCACTATCTGTCCACGTCCGATCTCAAACCCCTGGTACTGCAGGTGGCCGCCTCGACTCGACAGTGGCATATTCGGCCTGGACCTCCAATTCTGCGACAGCGCGATCCCTCCTCGCAGCGGCCTCCGTCAAGAGGCGAGCGTGCGTCGCCTTGATTGCGAGCTTTTGAGCTACCACTGTAGCTGCAGAACGTGAGGAGCCGAAGTCTTGTGTCGATCTGTTGGCGACTGACTCCGGCGGCGAGGTCACACCTCTTGATGGAGACAGCCCGTTTTTGCCTTGCTTCTTGTAATCATTGTTGTTCACTTCTGACAATAAATATTGCTGCTATTTCACATTATATTATATATTAGAGTCCGTTCAAAAGAAAAATCCACTTGTCGCTTTTCAGTTTTTATTAGGACTGCTTGACATTGACAGTCGTATTTTTTATAAAACTTAATATAATTTATAAAAATCAAAAGGAGGATCGCCAACAAAATTATAAATTATTAAGACCATTAATCGAAATATAAACTATCCTATATCTCAAGTTAGACCAAATTACACATAAAATGCCAACTTTCATCGAAATCGGTTGACTTGGTGAAGAGTTCACTGGGAACATTTTTATATATTAAGATATATTAAACATATGACACTGGATTTTTATATATTAAGATATATTAAACATATATTTAGGATATTTTTACATTCAATAATTCCTGGGGTCCTCAACTAAAGCCAAGCTTACATCACTAAAATTATTTCAGATTGTAATAATGTATCAATGGAATCTTTTAGTGTAATATCGATTAATATCTAATCTAATTGAATACGCGCGGGGACGACACTAGTAGCGAACGTTCAAGAAGACAGGCGCGGTCATATGTCAACATGCTTTCGTAACAGCTATTGGAAATTGTTATCTGTTAAATAATATGTCGTGTTGTTAAACTGAATTTCTATACACTTATTGCTTCCCTTCTTACAAATCGACAGCTTGGACATAATCTATGTCATTTTATGTTTACCCGTAGGCATATAATAGGATGACAATGCCCCTATACAGCAGCTATTCTTCTACGTCATAATAGATTTTTATTATATACTAGCTTTTATCCGCGGCTTCGCTCGCATTTAAGTCATTAAATAAGTATCAAAGATCATACTAACTATAGTCAATTGGAAACTATGGTAAAAAATATTTAATAAAATAAAAAGTATCTTATGTTACTTCTAGTGCCTCCAAAAATATGTGTACATTCATATTTATAATATTAGTATGTAAGTAGACAATGCCAGTATACAGCAGCTAAATCAAATTGATAATTATTAAATTAATAATTTTTTTCATTTGTATTTGTATTGACGAGTAAAAGCATTTTATGGGAGTCCAATTACTAACAGTGAATAAATAATAATAATAAGATTTTTCCAATGATATTTGATACATTCAATAAAACAATGAATAATCTACACAAACAAACTATGCACAATAACGACTTTAAATGACTCTCCTGTAAATTTGATATTTTGTAGTTCCGACTATATGTTAATGTGACCCTGCGATATATTCACTTCCGAGAAACTGAGACCATATCTCTATCTATCTCTTTTCCACACGACATTTTTTCCTCGGCATAAATAAATACATTGTATATACAGCGGCGAATTCGATGTCTATGATATTTCTTTTTTTTTTTTGAACTACAATATTTTAGTTCCATTTTAAGGCAAAGGGATCGAGCCCATACAGCCAGATATATTGTATTTCACTTTATTTTAAGTTCACACAATTCTAAGTCTGTGCCTAATTTTGGCGGGCAAATGTGCCGTCAGTTTTTCAATTGTTTTTTAAGATATATTTCATTTTATTTTAAGTTCACACAATTCTAAGTCTGTGCCTAATTTTGGCGGGCAAATGTGCCGTCAGTTTTTCAATTGTTTTTTAAGATATATTTCATTTTATTTTAAGTTCACACAATTCTAAGTCTGTGCCTAATTTTGGCGGGCAAATGTGCTGTCAGTTTTTCAATTGTTTTTTAAGATATATTTCATTTTATTTTAAGTTCACATTGTAATTCATATCCAATTCAATGAAAATAAAAGCGAAAGTTAACCAGATTAAGGAGTTGTAAGGGCTCTCGCAGGTTTGTATAATTTTTTTGCTACAAACTAGAAATTTGACGGAGAGGCAGTTAGTAGATTTTGCAACAGGGGTGTATATGAAAAATCATTAAACTTCATAATACTCTATATCTTCATTATTACGAAATCAATTATAATAAAAACAAAAATTATCCAGCAATTTTTAATTTTGCAGACCATTTGCCCCCTCTGCCCCCCTCCCCCCCCCCCCCCCCCCCCCCCCCCCCCCCCCCAATCGCTGGGCCTCTGTGTATATACTTAATAATATATTTATATAAAAACAAAATTAGCTAAATATAAATTCGTAAAACAGGTCCCGATATTGTTCCACCAAATGGGTCAAATCTCGCGAACGTGGGAAACAGTTAACATAACCGGTTATTACGGCTAAAATACGCGAACGGGCCGGTATTTCGCGAGCACATTATGCAAGAGAGGAACGGACCTCCTCACTATTGGACACAAGGACGACACATTGTTATTACAAACATAAAAGGAATTTTTAGCTCAGGTTTATTCGTCATAACAATTACTACTGTTTTTTGTATTATTCATTAATTTAACACTGAAAAAGCGGTCATTTGACCTCAATATAACATAAATAATCTATTAGTTACAAGACGCTTCCAATTTTAAAAAGTAGGGTAGTGTTAGAAAAAGTAGAATAAATATGAAGTCCATTGTTTTTTTTATTGATAGCCCAGCATATGACCACACTCCGCCTGATATTAAGCTAGAGTGGAGACAACTGTTACCACATACAGTTGTCCGCGTGCAACAGTCGACTTGAGGAGACGAATGCGCTCTGTCCAAATTAACAGGGCACACTCCTCTCGTTATCCCGGCTACTTCCAAGCTGATCCCGAAACGCGACTAGGTCACTTCACGGGTGTTCCGCTTGAAAGTGGTGGTACTGCCCCTGGACGACATACTGGACTAATGCCTCACCACCCTTTGTTGTAAACTTGTCCGTTTGTAAAGCCAAGTAATGTTATATATATTATGTATTGTATGTATTTATTATCAGAAATTCCCTTCCACTTGTTCTACTTAACCTAGTGTGTGCAATTTTTATATAGTCAATGAGATTGTTGATCGACCCCACAGGACAGTGTGGGAACCATCCGTGAATTCTTTATGTATATACGTATAAATTGTGAATAAAGCATTATTATTATTATTATATTATCTCTGGTACTCTTGATTTATTGATTTTTTTTTTGAGACCCACAAAACGTCTAGTGTGGTGTTCCACGCATGAAAAAAATATAGCCCTTTGTGGTCACCAAAAATTATACGCCGTTCTAAAATTAAATATATTTTTGGTTTGCAGTCTTTTTAGTGTTAATCTATTGTTCGTGACAATTGCCAAAAATTCTCACTTCTAAAAAAACATTTGTTAAAGCGAAAAGACATTGGAATGAAACTCTGTAATGTTTTTCGCAAGGTATAAAAATACAGTCCTTGAAGTTTTTTTTTGTTGTAAAACTCGTGTGTGCATCTTTTTTTAGCATAAACAACATAAAAATTTTATGAACAACATATAGTTTGTCTAATCCAGCCATTCTCAAAGTGTGTTCCGCGGAACCCTAGGGCTAAAACACTGCAAAAATACCTACCAAAGGGAGATTATAAGGTTACATCTAAATATTCCAACTAAATATTACGTAATATTACATAGCAATATGATTATTCATAAATACATATAAATCAGTTTTTTATAATTATATTAAGGCTTTTTCCTTCGCCAAAAAAGTTTGAGAACCGCTGGTCTAAACTTATTTAAGTTATTTGTAATTATTATATAACAATAATATGCAAGTAATATTTAAAAAAAACCGCATGCGGTTTACTATCGCTAAAAAGAATGATCTCTATTTGAAACGGAAATATCGGGAATCGAGCTCGAGCGTAGATTCACTTTTCTTGGCGATTTTCAAATGGATACAGTTTTTGTAGTTATATAAGCGATAGAAAGAGAAACGAACGCGGTATCTTGAACGACAAAGGAGATATCTGCATAATTGGTTGTCTGGAACAAATTACTTTTAGTGATTAGATCGCCAATTGCTCTAAATTCAAAAAAATTCATATAAGTTAGGGGTGTGCGAATATTCGAATCCACGAATTATTCGAGACGAATCGAATCGAATTTATTCGATTCGAAATTTGAATCGAATATTCGACTAATTCGAATAGTTCGAACTATTCGAATAGTTGGAATAGTTCGAATTATTCGAGCAATTCGAATATTCCAAATTATTTGAATAGTCCAAATAATTTAGATTCTTTATAATTAATAGAATACTTACATTTTCAAAATAGAAAACTTTGTTTAATAGAGACAATGGTTTCGAAAATAATATTATAATTTGAAAATAAACAATTAATACAACAATCATTTTATTTTAAGATAAATTGTAATTGTAATATTATTTATCTTCTAATCCATTGTCTTTATTAGACAAAAAACAATATTAAATAGAAATTTTCCATTTAAAAATACCAAGTATTCCATTAATCATAAAAAAAAATATTAATTATTTGAACTATCCGAATAATTTGGAATATTCGCATTATTCGAACTATTCAAACAATTCGAATATTCGATTCGAATTTCGAATCGAATATCACTATTCGATTCGATTCGATTCGACCACTATTCGCACACCTCTAATATAAGTTAAAGATTGACATTTAATTAATTTTTTTTGTACGCCAAATAATTGGTGAGACATGTGAAACTGTATTATGTTATTAATTTACATCCCTGTACCAATGTATCATGCAAAATAAATATATTTCATTTCATAAATTCTATTAGCATTATTATTTTAAAGCTATAAACCATTTATTATTATGAGTAGTTGAATTTTACTACTTAAGTATAAATTTTAACTTGAAAATCTTTGTTCCAGGTTGTCTATCGTGTGTACAAGTATTAAATATAATGGTGTTACTCGGGTTCATGTTGAATTATGCCCTTCGAGTCAATCTCACCATAGCCATTGTGGAAATGATCTACGATCCAGGCAGTGATAATAACACGGCTGCGAACACGACTGAGTTACTGCCACATGTTAACATTACTCAGGTATGTATCTTGACACGTGTCAAGGAAATATATAACAGTCAAGTCATCATAAAACAAAACACAAGTATTTAGAAGTAAAAAATCTACGGAGATTACGGAAAGATATATGACGAGAAGAAATCACATGAAACTCGTCTATCATAGCCTGTACAATATAATGAAATGAAAATAGTTTATTAGCATAGGCACTAAAGACGTGCGCTTGCTCATCGTTAGACTCTATAATGGCCTCGGAAAGGCGTATGTCGAGAAGAAGACCACAAGAAAGAAGAGTCGTCGAAGCGAAGCGACCACACGTATCGTGATGATGCCACGTGAAGTGACGAAACGCGTCAAGACAAGTTATTGAATGTTGGTGGAAGTTATTTTCCTTCATCGACCTAATATAGCGGGAATTATAAACATAATAATTTTAAATAATTTCCTTTAATATGGATTGCCTGAAACAACAATTATACAAGAAACTCGTCAATCATAGTCTGTACATAAAATAATTAACGAAAGAAAACTTAATTTAACCACAGGTATCCGAACACCCGGAGCACATAGACCAAACCCAGTACAACTGGACCACAAAACAGAAGAACCACGTTTTAGGCAGCTTCTTCTGGGGCTATGTACTGACGGAACTACCAGGTGGTCGGCTCGCTGAAGTTGTAGGGGCCAGGTCAGTTCGACAAATTCAAGTATAAGCTCTCATTTTCAGCTATAAAAATAAGTAATATGTTAACCATATCTTCTTCTTCTTTGATGAATGGCTTCAGATATCTATTAAAGACAATTCTGCCAATGTCGAGTATTCGGGCAGAAATCCAATAAGAAATAATACAATTTTAATGTTAACCACTTTATGAAGAACTTGGAAGTAGCTAGGTTAGGCTAATCATAGCAGAAGTCATAGAGCATAATTTACTAGTGCAAGAAGGAAGCTCACTCCCATAGTTGCTTAACGCTTTAATAGGTGGTTACGTCATCCGCGTTCAGGAAAATATAATTATTAGAGATGTGCCGATTATGACTTTGGCCGACTAGCCGACTAGCCGATTAGTCGGTTGTAAATAAGCCGACTAATCGGCCAAGCCGACTACGGTTTAGGGAATTCCCGTGACGCTTCGTTTACAGCTGATTCGCTGCAATTTCAGTCACTACTGACATGTGGACAAATATAAATAACAAAAAAAGTTTTTTGACTCACTAGTTTGACGATAGTTTCAAATATCATCACGCAGAATTGCAATATATGTCATTAAATATTATGTTGATTTGTTTTTTAATTAAGATACTAATTTTGTTTGATAAATGTCATCAATATATTTTCTTTACAAGGAAGTAACACATACATTTTATTGAGAAATAGACACAAAGTAAGAAGCCGGATAGTCGGCGCTTTTTACCGATTAGTCGCCGACTACGATAGTGGCCGGATAGTCGGCTTTACCGACTAGTGGCCGACTAGTCGGAACATCTCTAATAATTATGATAAATTAACGGCGCGGAATCCATTCAAGTCCCAGTTGTTACGCTCGCTTTCTACGTCATAATAATCAATTTATTATAAACCTGATTAAAAATTCCTTGTTTTATCAACGCCTGTCTGCCTATTAAAAATTATAACTGTGACAATATTGTACATACTAAACTGGTATTTGCATCGTCATGCAAATTTAAACCTTCGAATAACGTCATGTAAATTGAATATTTAGAGATTTGTCATGCTATTAGGCCCGCATAACGCGTAAGGTTACCAATAATTAATTTGTACGTGGAATTGTAGAGGAAAAAAGTAGTTGTTGTTTTTTTGTATCACATAAATAATTCAGGTTAGAACCCAATTACAGAGTAACCTTAATGTAACGACCCTCAATATAACGATTTCCTCGATTTAACGAATTTTTCCAAATCCCCTAGAACTGCCCGTAAGAGCTAATGCAAAATATACCTTTACATTACGAATACATTTGTTAAAAACCTTTTTGTAACGAATTTTCAATCTTTGCAAAATATAAAAAGAAAGTATTATTTACCTCTATTTAACGAAATCATTACCTACATAAAGCTGAGAATAATATTTTTTTTAACCTTGTTAAAACAAATCGTAGACCAACCTAACTTCGTTGTAACAAATTACTTGATATAATGAATTATTTTCTGATTCCCTTCAGTATCGTTATATCAAGGTTGCACTGTATATAAAAATTAATTACGTAATTTGGAAGGAAACGTGAACTTACCAAAATATCGGGATGAGTCGGCTGTTTGATAATTTCTAAACAGCTAGAGAGATTAAATTTTATCTCAGAGATAAAATTCTCGGATTGACAAATGTCTACTGAAACTTGTGTTTTCTTTACAATCTCATAGCATGTAACGATGTTCTTTTCATACCTGACTTCAGTCTATCTACTATTTGTGATATGCCTATTTACATTTTTAATTGCTCAGGTCTTTTAGTGCATAAAATATCGACAATTTTTATTTTATATGGAGCTTGGGTCAACAAAATAAAAATAACTAACATTACATTTTAATTTTACGAATGTTAATATCTTAAACCCCCATCCCCCCCCCCTCTCCTTTTTCAATTATTATTGTATTGGTATTTAATTTATATTTAATTATTTAAAACTTGGTACATCAGTAGGTAGCATTTTTTACCAGCCAACCTATAAATATTTATTAAGAGAAAAAGAGAAAAAAAATGTGTGAAAAAAATCGACATACAAAGTAATACATACGATATAAGTGTGATGTAATTAATAATATTATATTTCCAAAGTTATCCATTCAATTGGCACAATTAATGCGTCGCTATTTTGCCCATTGAGTGTACACGTTGTTACACGACCGTCTGATTTATTAGAATTAATGATTAAAAAGAATTGTTGTGTGCGTGTTTGGTAAGCGTAAATCTGCTGCTCGAGTTGATTTAAAATCGCGTTACAGTAATGAACGTTCAAGAACATTTTAGAGATATCTCCTATGTCGACAGGTATAATACAATGATTGTCTTAACCTACCAGATGAGCCGAATATTAAGTTTGTAGATTTTTCCATGCCTTCAGAGAGTCGAAAACATTGTATTGTAATAATCCTTGGCAAGAGCCGCATGGGTGAAATCGTCGAAAACATTGGAATTTATTGGTGAAATCATTAAATTCAAAAATTCAAAAAACTTTGTACCTACACAAATTTTTGGAGGTACTATAAGTAACATAGAATACTTTTAAAAAATATATATATGTCATTTTTTACTATAGTTTCCAACTGACTATAGTTCCAGCTGTTTGGAAAATCGTATTGATTCATTTCTATTGAAATGATCTCTGATACTTATTTAATGACTTAAATGCGAGCGAAGCCGCTAGTAAAAGCTTTTAGAGGAACTTGTGTGAAATAATATGGTAGTTTGAAATGGATTAAAAATATAATTATCACAATGCATTGTGGCAATAGAAAGACAAGAAGAAACAAGAAAGATGACACTGACAGACTAAACGTCAAAACCTCAAATCTTCTTAAATAAGTATTTTTAAGTATTTTCGGCTTGTAGAATCGACCGCCACAAGCTAGTGAATAATAAAGATATAAATAATCCTAAATATATATTTCAAAAAATTATTATATATCTAAAATTTAGCGGCACACTTTTAGAATTTTGTGGCACACAAAAGTTGAGAATTACTGGTCTAGTGCTAAGTGAAAATAAATTTCTTAGTTATGTTTCAACTTACTATTTACAGTAATACCCCGCTTTACGCGACCCCGTTATGCGCGGTTTCACTATTCAAATTTCGCGCTCAATTGCCTCGCATTACGCGAAAGAGTGCCTATAAACATAATGTAGTCATCAACTTCTCTATGGTCGCGGGAATTTCAGTTAACGCGATTTTTTCCGGAACGTATCCCTCGCGTAAAGCGGGGCATTACTGTATTTCCACCCGCAGATGTTTGTGGTACGAGGCACAAGTATCGGTTTGCACATAATAAGTACAATGCACGTCTATGTGGGCTGACTTTATTACTGTATGAGGAGATATAATAAATCTTGATGATTCGACAACCGTAGAACGTTCTGGAATATTCTATGAATCATACTGTGACGCATGCAAATAATTATTTGATGTAATGCGATACTCGGAAACGAATGCATGCATTGATAGAATTATTTTTAACTAGCTTTTACCCGCAGTTTCGCTCGCATTTAAGTCATTAAATAAGTATCAGAGATCATTTCAATAGAAATGAATCAATATTATTCCAAACAGCTGAAACTATAGTCAGTTGGAAACTATAGTAAAAAATAATAATTATTTTTTTAATAAAAAGTATGTTACTTGTAGTACCTCCAAAAATATGTGTACAAAGTTTCATAATGATCGGTTAAGTAGTTGTTGCGTGAAAACGTAACAAACAAACTCACATTCACATTTATAATATTAGTAGGGATGTCTCTCATAGTTAAAAGAAGTCAGTCAATCTCTTAGATCAGTAGTATAACGGTTATTGACAATTTTATCTTCCTATTTACCTTCTTTTTCTTCTTCTCTTATTAATGTCTAAAGAAGAATTCTGCCAATGTCCTGTGTTCGAGATATATTATACACGTAAATCTTCGTATTAAAAAGACCGAAAACTAGTTATTAGTTGTAATTCATTTTTAGTCCACCACTTTCAAGCGGAACGCCCGTGAAGTGACCTAGTCGCGTTTCGGGATCAGCTTGGAAGTAGCCGGGATAACGAGAGGAGTGTGCCCTGTCAGTTTGGACAGAGCACATTCGTCTCCTCAAGCCGGCATAGTGGAGTCGACTGTTGCGCGCGGACATATGTCCGTAGTAACAGTTGATTCCACTCATGGACCGCACTCTAGCTTAACATCAGGCGGAGTGTGGTCACATGTTGGGCTATCAATAAAAAAAAAAAAAAAAAAAAAAAAAAAAAAAAAAAAAAAAAATCCCACGAATTAAGTAAAAATGTCTCTCTCGTATTTCAAGCAATTTTGTCACAATATAGAATTAATTTTTGTTTAATTATTTTTATTTTATTATGAAATGAAATGAAATGAAAATCGTTTATTAGCATACGCACTAAAGGCGTGCGCTTGCTCATCGTCAGACTCTAAAATGGCTTCAGAAAGGCGTATGACGAGAAGAATACACTAGAAACTTGTCAATCATAGCCTGTACATAAAATAATTAACAAAAAAAAAACGGAATTATAATTCAGAAAAAAAGTAAATGACAATTCATAAATCATGGACCACAAGAATTAAAATTAGATCAGATCCACGGTGTAACTATGCAGGTATCAACCCACAATGATATTAAAAACTTAGCTTCGCGTCTTAGCTTACTTACCGAAGAACTCTGTTTGTCTGAAAAACTGTCTGTTGTCCAAATACTTGACATTGGCAGAATTGTCTTTATCGTACATCTAACGCTATTTAAATAAAGTAGATTTTATATGTAGCTTATCGCCTTGAGTTTCTACGTATATTTTTTCTTAATAAAAACTTTGTACTATGGGCAGGGTTCATGAACGAAAAAAACGTCGTATCACGGTTAAAAAAAATGCTTCCGGGATTGATAACGGCTGGTGAATGAATTAAGTTCGAGAGACTTGGATGTAATTTTTTATCATTATTTTGAGATAAAGTTTCATTGCTTAATTTCATATATTTAAATTCAATGACAGGGGGGCTACTCAGGCATAGCTTACGTGAAGTTTTCGACATATAAGCCTCTAAAAAAATACTGTCAAAACGTCTGTAAAATAAACCCTGAGTAGCCTATTCGTTGTGTCATCACTGTCAAATCCGTAATTTCGTGAATGATTACGGGTCCGTAAGTACTGAGTAGGAAACGTCAGTATTTTTGTCTGAAGTTCGTGCGCCTGAGTAGACCCCCCCTGTCCCCGGTTCGATATAGGTTTTGGGTTTGTGTTGCTCTTGTTTTGATACCTATAGTATAGCGTAACCTATTTCGAGGTCATATCAATATTATTGGTTTTTTTTTTCAACAGGCGAGTCTTCGGTTACTGCACCCTTTTAGCCAGCATCCTCACGTTACTGACACCTGTATCTGCGGCTCTGGGATTTGGCTGGATCGTGGGTCTGAGGGTTCTGCTCGGCTTCATGCTGGGAGCGACTTGGCCTGCCATATTGCCTATGGCGTCGAAGTGGATTCCCCCCATGGACAGATCTAAATTTATGTCTAACATGATGGGTGAGCTTTTTTTTAATTTTAGTTGCCTATGTTGCCTACAGTAGCACTTTCTTAGGCGCTATACAATAGTTATTTTTATTAATTTTTAAATAGTTGAAATTTCATTTGGTTTATAATAAAGGTCTTGTGAAATGTATTCGTAATGTAAAGGTATATTTTGCATTCGCTCTTACGGGCAGTTCTAGGGGATTTCGAAAAATTCGTTAAATCGAGGAAATCGTTACATTAAGGTTACTGTGTATAGTGAAATCGTTGTGCCTACGTGCCATTATCAACTGTGAGCGAATAATATTTGCGACATACAATAGCTGTAATTAATTCCAATAAAGTTCAATTACTATACAAAATAAATCAATTACACAAATGGACTACATACGTCAGCGGCATATGTTAACAGGACATCGAGTACTATAATTGAACATCGTTACAATGCTATGTAATAATACTATGAAATATTTGCGCGCCGACCTTCACTGCCACTTCTTTTACCATCTATTATAATCAGCCAAACATCTGCCGACGTCAGAGAGGGCTCGCTCAAAAACAACAATTGTTATCGGAAAGCAATATGCGAGCGGCTCGCAGGCGTGGCTGCTTACGTCACTCCGATAACCAACGCCGATTGGTTGGCGAGTTGACCGCTTTATTTAACCCTGCGTCTGCGCAGTTGCTATGCGCTGTCAGTTTTTTCTGAGAAATGTAGCTAGGATATTTTTATCGCGAATCACGTGGTGTGAACGTAGGCGCCGTTTTCACTGCAAGGTTATGCCAACTATTCTTGTGGCCTCGAGTGTTCGGCTTCTTGGCTTTCGTGTTTTGTTTATCCTTCATTCCTATGTACGCTGTACGCGTTACATCCTACTTCTATTGGTTATGAAATGGTTTGCAATACCTTTTAGCACTTTTAATTGAGTCAAATTAATTCTTGCATGACTCAGGCCTTTATCTTCACAGTGTAGGTAGATGCAGATTATAGCTGTTGAATAAAAGATATATAAAGCCCCTTAATAGTATCTAAGATATGTATAATATTGTTTGGAGAATTTCAATGGATAATATATTGAAAGTAGATATGTATTTGGTTGAAATTTGCCATTCGTACCTTAGCTTAATGTCAGGCAGATTGTGGTCATATGACTGGCTAATATCGTTTGTGTATTTGTAAGATATGCGCTATAGATATTTATAATAAAACTACCAAATGCATCTGGGCCTTTTAACCGTTGACGGCAAACTGAGGAACTACTCTCAATACATTAAAAAATAATTATTCTTTAATCCATGCATGAAGTAATAGTAGATTAAATTCCTTTTTTACACGCTCATAAATGACAGTCAATTTGCTGTCAATGTCACGACGAGTTATTAAATAAAAGGCTTATAAGAAATAGCTATAGGTCATATGACTGCACAAAAATACGGTCAAATGACTGCTCGAGTTTTTATAAATGCTAGTGGATACATAAACAAAGTCATTGCTATATAGCTATCAACTTTCAATAAACAGTTGATATGCGACAACTTTACGACTAACTTTCAAGTGGCTTGCATGCCATTAGGTCACCCTTGACCCAGAACGCATGCCATTGTAATTTGTAACAAGTTGTCGCTGTTTATTTGTGTTATAGAAATTTTAGTATACCTAGTATAGTATATCGGCGATATAAAGCCTTCATTGAACATAAATATATACACTCAGACACAAGTGTAAATAAACCGTAATGTAACGACTAACGACCCTCAATATAACCATTTCCTCGATTTAACGAATTTTTCCAAATCCCCTAGAACCCGTAAGTGCTAATGCAAAATATACCTTTTTATAACAAATTTTCAATCTTTGCAAAATATATAAAGAAAGTATTATTTATTTCTGTTTAACGAAATCGTTTGCTATAACAGGGGAAGATTAGTACCTACGTAAAGCTGCGATTAATAATTTTTTAACCTTGTTAAAACGAATCGTAGGCCAACCTAACCTTTGTATAGCGAACCTCATTGTAACAAATTATTTGATATGACGAATTATTTTCTGATTCCCTTCAGTATCGTTATATCAAGGTCGCACTGTAATAATGAATTTGGCGATATGTTTATTTGAATATATACAAAAAAAATTGCTTCTAATGATCCCAAACTAAGTACTAAGTACACAAACTGGATTACTTAGATACAATCAAAAACTAAATCATATTTATGAAATATAAAGAGTAAAAATTAAAAGAAGGTTTAAAAAATAATAAGAAGAAAAACGGGTTTAAATTATGTACAGCAGCGGTTCTCAAACTTTTTTAGCGAAGGAAAAAGCCTTAATATAATTATAAAAAACTGATTTATATGTATTTATGAATAATCATATTGCAATGTAATATTTAGATGTAACCTTATAATCTCCCTTTGGTAGGTATTTTTTGCAGTTTTTTAGCCCTAGGGTTCCGCGGAACACCACTTTGAGAATGGCTGATGTACAGAATCAGTTGGGAATATACCAATTTTTTAAAATATATTTGTGGGTTTTTTTTCTATATAGTAATATGTACTTAAAATAAAAGATCGGGAATCGAACCCGTAGCATCTACATAACAGACTGGTATTTATTTTATTGACGACGAACGAAATTGTAATTCGTTTTAACGTAAACAAATGACAATTACGTAGAACAGTGATTCTCAACTTTTTTGTTGCGGCACATTTTTAACAATTTAATTTTAATAATAAAAGAAAAAGATAAGTTAAAAAATTATAAATCATATTATTTAACCCATTACTTCCCACTGTCCTATTTTTAGTACACTATACTCAATTTTTTTAACCTATTAAGAGTTTTATTTTTTATTGTTTCTGATGAAATTCGTATTTTTATAAAATAAAAACAAAATATAATTTTTATCCCCATGTCATATGTTATAGGACAGGCTGACTCAGCATTAAAGATTTTTTTAATTTTTTTTTTGTCATTATTTTTTCTTAACGTATTACGAACTTAATTTAAAGATTTCACTAAAAAAATCCAATGTTTTCGACGCTTGGGAAGTAATGGGTTAACAAAACATTATTATATCCTTAAAATTTGGTGGTACACTTTTAGAATTTCGTGGCACAATGTTGAGAATCACTGACGTGGTATAATGTAACTGGATCACTTTACATGCTAAGCGGGCGGGTCGTGAAAGGTCATAAAAGTTCGATGTTAACGGAAATCTTTTATCATAAAATAGTTTATTGCACTTTCTTCTTTTATTTATTTATTTTATTCTTTATTGTAAACTTATATATTATTACTAGCTGTTGCCTGCGGCTTCGCTCCCGTTAAGAAGTATTATTATTAATTAGGTATAGTTTTTGCAGCTTTATTTTTGTTTAGCGTGTGTAAAAACGTCTTCATCACAGTAACTCCAATCTTTAATTTCAGCCCGATCGGTTTAAAATTGACAAAGTTTCATACAAACTTTAATCCCCTATTTTATCCCCTTAGGGGTGGAATTGATCAAAATCCTTTCTTAGCGGATGCCTACGTCATAACATCTACCTGCATGCCAAATTTCAGCCCGATCCGTCCAGTGGTTTGGGCTGTGCGTTGATAGATCACTATGTCAGTCAGTCACCTTTGAGTTTTATATATTTAGATATTGGTTTCTATTCTTCCTCTTTCTTTATTAATGGATTTAAATATCTATTAAAGACAATTCTGCCAATGTCCAGTATTCGGGCAGCAGCCCAATAGGAAATTACAGTAAAGCCCCGCTTTACGCAAGGGATACGTTCCGGAAAAAATCGCGTTAACTGAAATTCCCGCGACCATAGAGAAGTCGATGACTACATTATGTTTATACGCACTCCCGCGTAATTTAATAATAATCGCGTTATAGTAAAACCGCGCATAACGGGGTCGCGTAAAGCGGGGTATTACTGTATAAATATTTAACTCACACGTAGTTTACTTAATACTAAATTACCAAAAAAATACCGGGATCCCGCGGGATTGAAAATTCCTAGTCCCGTAAATGCCGAAATTGAACACAGGCTGCGGGATTGGAAGCCCAATCCGGAAGTAACATTATGGCTGACTTCGGTTTAAAAAAAAACAATTATAAGCCGCTAATTATTTGAATTTGTAATCATCTCAATGTCTTTAAAATGCAATAAGTTGTTAATTATGCAGATAATTACCATTACTGTTATCTTTTTGATATGAAATGAAATGAAATGAAAATCGTTTATTAGCATAGGCACTAATGGCGTGCACTTGCTCATCGTTAGACTCTACCGTGACTTCGGAAAGGCGTATGGCGAGAAGAATACCACAAGAAACTCGTAAATCATAGCCTGTACATAAAATAATAATAATAATAAAAATACTGAATTTTAACTCAGAAAAAAAAGTAAATAACAATTTATAAATCAGATTGCACAGTGGTTACAATAAATGTCAAATTAATAACATATATGTATATAAAATACATGTATATGTCCTATAATATGTATCCCTACTAATATTATAAATGTGAATGTGAGTTTGTTTGTTACGTTTTCACGCAACGACTACTTAACCGCTCATCATGAAACTTTGTACACATATTTTTGTAGGTACAAGAAGTGACATAGGATACTTTTATTAAAAAAAATAATTTTTTTTACTATAGTTTGCAACTGACTATATTTTCAGCTGCAAACAGCTGATCCATTCACTTAGATGATTCCATCATATTGATTTGTTTCTATTGAAATGATCTCTGATACTTATTTAGTGGCTTAAATGCTAGCGAATATATTTAAAAAAAAAATCTAATAAAAAAAATTAATTGAGTTTATTGTCGGTATCAGTAGTTTTCCTTAAAAATAACATGTTTGTCTATTAATAGAAGGGGTCGTGGGCGAGTGAGTGAGTGAGTGAGTGAGCTACGAGAGGGAGGATACATCACTAATATTTAATCAAACCCTATAAAAAGGTTAGGTCGATGTATTAACACGCTTTCCGAACGAAAAGGGGTGGACAGTATAGAACAATGAATTGTTTTATATTCCATTTATTATATGGGAACGGTCATTTGACGATTAGATAAAAGCTAGTATATATGTATTTTGTTATTTATTTATTTATTTGGAATCGTTATTAAGTACTGCAACTGTAATTTTTCAACAAATAACTCCCAATCATTGAGGTGTTGCGTCCTCAAAAAAGATGACCACAACATGCAATGCAAAATAAATGAAAAATTATATTTATGTATTCAATTTATATAATACTAGCTTTCACCCGCGGCTTCGCTCGCATTTAAGTATTAAATAAGTATCAGAGATCATTTCAATGAATCAATATGATTCCAAACAGCTGAAACTATAGTCAGTTGGAAACTATAGTAAAAAATAATATTTTTTTAAAATAAAAAGTATCCTATGTTACTTCTAGTACCTCCAAAAATATGTGTACAAAGTTTCATGATGATCGGTTAAGTAGTTGTTGCGTGAAAACGTAACAAACAAACTCACATTCACATTTATAATAGTAGGATTATAAAAATATTTTTTTGACATGAAGGTTTACGTGTGAATTGAAATTGTATAATTTCTTATTGGAATGCTGCTTGATAACTCGACATTGACAGAATTGTCTTTAATAGATATGTGAGGCCATTAATAAAAGAAGAAGATTAATTTTAAAAGACTATTGATTTCTCAATTTTTTGTTTTATGGACATAATCGATTTGTGCATTGAGATTTAAAAAAGGCGAAACCAGTTGTTTATTAACACTAGGTTTACGGGACGCGTCAATTTGACGCATTTTAACTTTTATCAGGGAATTACCAAGAACTGTTTAAATTTTTATTTTATCTCTTTGTATGACTTTTATTCATTGATCGAGGGAAATATAAATTGAAGTCTATTTTCTTTAAAAGTGTTGAATTACTTAACTTGTCTATGTAGTATAAATTGACGCGTTTTAGTAGAAGTAGGTATATAGAAAACGTCCGTAAACCTAGTGTTAATATATGAATATAATGTCTGAAAAAAGGTTTCTATTGTATGTATTAGAGCACTAAAACTTATCTTAACTACATGTGCATATCTAAGCAATTCGTATTTCCTAGAATTAATCTTTGGATACTTTATAATCTACTTATCTTGTGTACTCATGTTAAATCATAGGTTTTAGTGGCTTATTTGTGTCTAATATAAAGATATAATACGTATATTCCTATCTTTAAACTTCCAGCGGTTCTCAAACTTTTTTGGCGAAGGAAAAAGCCTTAATATAATTATAAAAAACTGATTTATATGTATTTATAATAATAATGTAATATTACGTAATATTTAGATGTAACCTTATAATCTCCCTTTGGTAGGTATTTTTTGCAGTATTTTAGCCCTAGGGTTCCGCGGAACACACTTTGTATATATTAAAATTATATATGTGTATGTTCATTATATATTTAGTTTACTTATGTATTTTATTTATCTAAATTGCATTGCCCGATACTATTACTGCTTCTCCTATGACAATTGGTTATCTGGAAGAAATTACTTTTAGTGATAAGATCGCCAATTGCTCTAAATTTGTGTCTTATGTGTTAAATTGTATTAGTATTATTATTTTAAGGCAATAAAACAATTATTATTATTATTACATTATTAAACATTAGTCACCTTCGCTATACCGGCTTCATTAAATCAAAATCAAACATTTTTTATTTCATATTTTGGAAAGGCTATGACGAGAAGAAATCACATGAAACTTGCCAATCACAGCCTGTACAATGCAATGTTAGTATTAGTACGTACAATTCTTGCTTAGCTTTAATTAAGCATCTTTTAAAATGTAAATAAAGCTAGTATCTAAGTATATAAGCACACAAACATACACACAATCATCTCAGTTACCTTGTTTTAATAAGACAATGTTAACTCTCAAAATATGTTTGTTAATATTATATTAAATTAAATAATAACTAATTTTTGATAGAAGAGTTTTTTTATTCACAATTATCAAATCAAATCTGTTGCTCAGTTGATGTAATTGTTATTCAATGATGTGTTATCGCAAATTGCGTCACAGGATGTTTTATTATTCACAAGTTGTAATTTGGCACTCTGCCCGTTGAATAACATTGAACGCCTTATAATTGAGCCGTTCAGTGCACAAAGTGACTAACTCCATAAACTAAAAAGTTGAGAAATGCGACGAAATAATTTAAACTGTTTTTAAAAATTCCCTTTATAATATAAATTCGAAAATATATTGTAGAATACATAAATACATATATAGCTTTCATCTAATGGTAATAAAATTAATAAGAAAGAATAGCCAAAAAAATTATATCAGTAAATGTTATATATTTCATGTGACTGGTGGAGTTATTCGATTTGGCAACTGAAAAAAGTAATAAAGTTAAATTAGGTATTTAAATTTTTAAGTTTTTTATTACAGAAAAAGTTAGTTATTATAATATATTTTTATTACAAATTTTCCATAAAAATGAGTGTTTACTGTGCTGTTATAATGTATTATTTGTGATTAATTTATCAGCAGTATAAATAATGTCTTCTTCATCAGATATATGTAAGGACTCGTCATTTCGATTTGTTCTCAAGTTTTTAAAGAATTATGGTTAACAGGAGGAATGAATTTAAGCAGATCCATCATGTCTCTCCTTTTTTCCCTTGTCACAGTTCTACCTTTAGGATATAATAAAGGCTGATCTACATTTTTCATACTTTGTGGCCTACCTGCTACAGATTCCCTTATGTCAATTGACTTAGCTCTTATTTCCGTACTTTGAACAAGTTTCAACAAACTTAAGACAGTTTTAATATTTCTATTTTGCCCGGTACACGAATCAGAATATGTTATTATTTTTTCAAACTTTGCTGCATAAGTTTTTATGTACCTACGAGATCCTTCAGTTTCTGGCCAAACACATATATGGCTTATATTTTTACCGAATTCATGACATCCGAAATTATAAACACATAAATTTCGCTTATAATAAGCTACAGATGTGGTCAGTTTAGGAAAGGCTAAGCTTTTTCTAAGTCGAAAGAAAATACGAAAATTATTTTTGATGCTGCGCCATTCGATCTGCAGCCAAAAAAATATGTAGTCCGTGTAATATTGGTAAAGTGAAAGTTAAAATAAATCCAATTGTACTTTATTTTTAAAATAATTAATTCCACTTCACAAGTACTGGATCCTGCGGCAATTAGACTGTGCTTGACTAACTCATTTTACTTTAATTCTGGTAAGAAAGCACTAAAATTTGACATTATCATGTATTTAAGTTGGACAAAAAATTTACAGTAACTGCAAATTGATAACTGTTATCATTCAACGCTTGCTAGTGGTGCATTTGAATTGCGTTATTGAAACGATTTACATAAGAGTATGGAGTTAGTCAAAGTGTCTTCTGAAATAAATTACTTATTATTCAGTGGCCCAAAAAAAATTGTCGTTTAATGGTGTTAATCTTTATTATTCAGGAAAGTTATAATAAATATAAAAAGTTGTTACTATCCCAATTGCTTTGACATTAAAATTTAAAATTTTTCAAAAAGTGGAGTTAGTCACTTTGTGCACTGAGCGGCTCATATATCAATTCCAAATTCATCGTATTATATTAAAATTCAGGATGGTTTAGTTTGAAACAGCCTGTATATTCATCGTATTCAATAAAGGTCGTATATATTGGCTAAAATAAACTAAGAACAAGTAGTCGTTAGAATATTTAAAAATAGAACGCTCAAATTCAAATTTAAATTTTGTGTTCTTTTGTTTTCATTTAGAAATTTTAAATGTTTTTTAATGCTTGAATATTTATTACTAGCTGTTGCCAGCGACGTCGTTCGCGTAGTAATGAAGATATAAAGTACTAGTTTAATGATGTTTCATATTTCAGTCAACAGAAAATGCTTTTCACACTTCTATGGGAAAATACGTTCTACTTTAATATTGTTTATATGTTCTTTAATATTGTAAAAAAAATTGCGATGAAAGACATTTTATGTCAATTTTGGGCAACCTACATTATTGTAGTTTCAGTAAGGATCCTTACTTTTTTCCTGTAACTTATATAGCATATATTGATCAGTGATAACGTGCCATTCAAATGGTGAGCCAATTCGTTACAAACATACATACACACAAATAGAAATATATTCTCTTTATAATATTAGTATAGATGGGGTTTATATCAGTCGCCTCCTAGTAGTGGAGACTTGTGTGCTTGTTACGTTCAATATATGATATGTCACTTACGCCTTTTTGACATTTACTTATGATATCGTAGATAAAGATATGAAACATCATTGCCAAGGTATAACCAGACACACCCGCGACGCACCTCTTGCCGTCATACGATTTTATTTATAGATTATCTTTCACGCTCTGTACCTATAGTTGAGGGATATTATTTCGTTCATATTCAAGGGACTAAATACACAATACGAATCTCGAAATTTCTAAACGATTACTTGAAATGTCACTGTTATTTTAAGTTTATGATTGGCGGGTTTTTTTGTCGTCAAGATTATTGATTTTGAAATTTGTGAATTTTGTGGACAATGCCAGTATACAGCAGCTAAATTAAATTGATAATTATTAAATTAATAAATTTATTTCATTTATATTTGTATTTGTATTGACGAGTAAAAGCGCTCTATTGGAATCCAATTACTAAAAGTAAATAAAAAAATCGGTTGTCTGTAAAGTCGGTTTACTGACGATAGTTGAACGTGACAACGTCTTAAGAAAATACTGATGGAATGGTAGCATTTTTCAAAAGAAAATTTTAATTTCATTTGTTTAATAGATTTGTATGTATATAGAGAAGGAGGTAATTGGAAATCACAATGAAATTGATCAAGATCAAGATCACTTCAAGCCATACATGGAACGCCTCAGAGCGAGGTAACGCCGCATGAGTCATGTTTTTTCGTGCGTGCAGCCGGCTCAATCGAATTATAAGACGTTGTCACGTCAAAAAAAAGAATTTAATGTTTTCTTAATTAGGTCTAAGGGCCCATGCATAAATCACGACACACGAATTTCATCTATCATCACAGCTGGTCACATTTGTTAATTACCTATTGTGAGTTGTGACGTCACATATTTTGCAATTTTACACCTAATAATTATTAAATTTCTCTTTTATTTAAGACATTTTTTCAATTAAATCAACAATAAATCTAATATAGGTATGGAAATTAACAAAATAATGTGTTAATACTTCGATACGAAATTTAGGATCCCCCCTCTTCCCCCCTCTCTCTCTTCCCCCTTTCTCTCTTAACATGTGACGTAATGTATGGATAGACCCCGATATTGTTGATGTCTAATATGTTTTGTAAGTTTGAAGCTCAAATGCAGTGTTTTGAGGTCGCAGGGGAATCAACACGGGATGTTATTGTAGAAATGAACACAATAATATTGAAAAATTCACGTTTTATAACTGTAAATATACTTTCTTTGCATCACTGGTTAAGCGTTTGTTAGCCTAGTGTCGGCATCGTGGGGACGACTGTTTCACGTATACATTCGACTATTGTTTTTATAATGTTGTTATACTTGTTGTTTTTCCATTTTAAGGAAAAGGGATCGATGCCCATACAGCTAAGTTTTTGGTTATTTATTTTCATGAAATCATAATAAGGCGAAGTCAAGTTTTCTGTGTTGTATTAATTTAAAATCAGCAATCATACGATATAATTTGATGTTTTCAGATGTCAAAAACTAAACTTTAATGACAATAATGTTGCCACTCATAAATAAAAATAATTATCCCTACTAATATTATAAATGTGAGTTTGTTTGTTACGTTTACATGCAACAACTACTTAACCGATCATCATGAAACTTTGTACATTTTTGGAGGTACTAGAAGTAACATAGGATACTTTTTATTTAAAAAATAAATTATTTTTTACTATAGTTCCAACTGACTATAGTTTCAGCTGTTTGGAATCATATTGATTCATTTCTATTGAAATGATCTCTGATACTTATTTAATGACTTAAATGCGAGCGAAGTCGCGGGTAAAAGTTAGTTTTAATATAAATGACAATTTTTTTTCAGAAAGATGAGTTGTTTCAGGATATGATTTTTTTTTAAATTGCTTTATCTTAGAAAGTAGACGTTTTATATGGGTAGTGTAAACGATTATTTTGTTTAGAAAAATAAGCTCTTTTATATTATGTAGTTTTTTTTTTTTTGGAAAATATATTTTTGTTAAAGTCCAAAGTCCTAGGATCGGAGCCGAAAGCAAAAACACTAGTTTTAATATAAATCTACATTGAATATATTTCGTTAATTATAACAAATGCATTGTTGAATTAAATAAATGTAAAAAATCTTATGCAGTTTTTTATTTACAGCCTCGTCTTTGGGTGCAGCGATTACGATGCCAATATGCGGGTTTCTTATTGCACATTTTGGATGGGAGTCAGCCTTCTATTTTACGGGTAAGTCAATTGGCACATTCATATACTTTAAGCTTATATTCAGAAACTATACTCGAATGTAATTTGATTTGCAATCACCTGATCTATACTTGAGTGTAGGCGGACTGATGATGACATTAGTCCCGGGGTAGTACCACCACTTTCAAGCGGAACACCCGTGAAGTGACCTAGTCGCGTTTCGGGATCAGCTTGGAAGTAGCCGGGATAACGAGAAGAGTGTGCCCTGTTGATTTGGAAAGAGCACATTCGTCTCCTCAAGCCGGCATAGTGGAGTTGTCTATACTCACGGACTGCACTCTAGCTTAACATCAGGCGGAGTGTGGTCATATGCTGGGCTATTAATAAAAAAAAAAGAATTTGTGAATAGAAAAAAATGAATTTGTACTCGAGCACGATTGTAGAATATACGCTTCACTAAAATCCCGTTTCAAGTAAAGATTGCTTGTTCCATGGGATATAGGAAATTCTGAGCTATGTATATGACAGGGTGTCTTAAAGTATCGGAACTAGGGAGTCTAATTAGAATTGTTTTTCATTTTAACAGGTATAATTGGTGTAATCTGGTCTCTGGCATGGTTCGCTGTTGTTTACGACTCTCCATCGCAGCATCCAAGGATCTCAGATCATGAGAGGAATTATTTGGAGAAAGTCTTAGGTTCGGGCACTAAGAAAGGGGTGAGTGAGGTCCATCATTAGCAGTATGATTATTTTATTACATTCAATTGTTTTACTCTAAATTATGGATATCAGGTTCAAAGTGAGGTCATTAACAAAAGAAGTAGAAGTGATAACTTGTATTAACTCTTTCTTTGCTCCCAGCACATGTCGGTCCCATGGAGATCTATGCTCACCTCAGCGCCAGTTTGGGCGATTGTCATCACGCATGGCGCCTCCGTGTTCGGCTACTTCACTGTCGTCAACCAACTTCCCACTTACATTGAAAGCATCTTGCATTATAACATTAAACATGTAAGTATCTTGTTCGTTTGTTTCTTCTATTGTTAGGACAAGTATCAATACAGTAGAAGCCAGAGGCGGCTCGTCCTAAAGAGCGCTGGTGCAGTGTACTCCCACGAAAATTACAGAAGTAATCTATATTTCTTCATAATACATACTATCCTTACATTACACTCATTCTATTCTACTATGCCTATACAATAGTATATTATATTACCTATATCTACGCCGCTGTAATATAAGTTCTGTAATTTTCGTGGGAGTGCACTGCACCAGCGCTCTTGATGAGCCGCCTCTGGTAGAAGCTCTTTATTCGCGCTTCCTTCATTTGCGTTTTCACTATTCGCGGATCGAAATGGTACATCGGTACATACATTACATTTTTACGTATTATATAACCCTATATAAATTACCATTCCATATTCACGATTTCTGTATTCGCGGCATATTTAAAATTTTTTTTGAAGTCCGCAGACCTTTTTTTAGACGAGAAAAAATTTGGAATTTTTTTTTTATGGGAGTTTCCTTAGAATTTCTCCAGGTTCAAACGTGAAAAAAAATTTTCATGATCATCTAGATACTCGGAGCTACAATTTGCTTTTTTTTATTTGTTGTACGGTCATTTCCCTCGGAGTTACAGCTCGTCGAATATTACCCAAAAAATTGGTTTTTTTTATATCCCTTAATTTTTGTTACTAGTTTATATATACTAACATTATATTGTACAGGTTATAATTGGTGGTTTTGTTTTGTGATTTCCTCTCGTCATACGCTTTTTCGAATTCGATTCTAACTACTCGCCTATACGATCTGTGTTTCTACTTAGGCTCGCTTTTAATTGATTTCGATATTATTCCCAGAAATATACGCGTTCTCTCAAATCACTTTCTGGAAAAAATGGAGATTATAAAGTTACATCTACATATTACCACATAAAATTTAAAAACAGTAATACGTACGTAACTATATGTATAAATATTACATTGCAATATATATTGTTAATAAATACATATAAATCAGTTTTTTTTAAATTCTATTAAGGCTTTTTCCTTCGCCAAAATAAGTTTGAGAACCGCTGATCTGAGACAATATCGTCAGATTGTAACAATGTCCAATTTATTTCCTGTCATAATTTATTTTATTTATATATAAAGCCTACCTACAAAATTACATTAAAACTATATATTATAAAAAGGACTACTATTATATAAACTAAATGAAATTTTAATTATAGGATAGGACGGCATGCTCAAGGTGATAAAGGGATAGACACTTCTAATAAAATTACAAAAATACATAAAAATAAAAAACAAGAACCAAATAGATGTAAGGAAGAGGGGAGAGAAAAAAAAATCATAAACAAAAAACAAAATTAAAATACTGGTTAGTTAGTTAGTTAAAGATAGTTAGTATCAAGATGTTTCCTGTATTTTGGCTTGTAATAAACGTTTTGACCAATGACGAAACAGACTGTAGTAATTTCGTATTTAAACCCCAATAAATGGTAGGTAAATATCAATTTCCTATGACCTATATGCAAGCATTAATCGATGTCTTTTATGGACAAATTGTAGACTTCCTTCTCCGCTATTGTAACTTAACACTTGAACTAAGCCGGTCAATATGACCTATTTTATCAATCGGTCAAAATGACCGGATGACTTGTGCTTGCAACGTGTTAATTTAATAAATTTATTGTAGAAGTGTAAAAAAATTTAAAAATGAGCTAAAATAATATACGATAATTAATCTAAATATTGTAAAATGTGATTATTTTTTTTGGATAATAAACATTTAAATTAACAAGCCTTAAATTTCCTTAAAGCGTTTGTTTTATTGGTTCAAGCTACATAAACAGCGGTTAACTTTAGCGGGTATTCACGTCCTCAAGCAGGCATATCTGATGCATAGGTCATTGCTGATTTAGTGGAGTTTCATATTAGAATCTGTGGGCTTATCACGAATTTTAATCTGGCTTTCGAACCGAGTTCGCTTCAAGCGATTTGTATGGAAATTTGAGCAGCGCCACCGCGTGCGGATTTGGAACTACAATATTTTAGATACTTTTTGTTAATTTTCGAACGTCTCGATCTTTCGTTCATTTGATAGATTGCTGGTGCTCGTTAGTCGTTAGTAAAAATTCATGATCCCGATTGCTAACGGATCCGTTTTACTTGTGACAGCTCGATTCGAAAGCCAGACTAAATTCGTGATAAGCCCACTATTGGGTGCAAATTTTTCAGAACGTTAAATATATTTGTTTTGAAGCCCCACTGTCTATTAATTTGGCAATAAAATACAACCTTCGGACTGTATTGAGCTTAGTAACAAGCAATGCGTCATTGTAACGGACACTCAGTCACATAAACGTATTGTTAAACGCTTTTGACACTTAACTGGAGCTTTACAAGACGTTGTGGATTATTCAAAGATTTTTCTTTATATGCGAACCTATTGGTGGCAAGTAGAACTAAAAACGTTCCATTTTTAAAGTTAAATATTCGATAGTTTGCCCCACTAAGTTTATCCAGTCAAAATTGTTTACTAATAAACGTGGCAACTATTAGACAGTAATCAAAATAAATTAGTAATATGTTGCCTATACTTACTTATATATCAAATATCCAGTTTATTTATATATTAATAAGTAACAATTGAAACGATTTCTTATAAATGCGTGTAACAGAACGTAATGACAGCTAGGTGACAGTAGACAGTTGCAATGGATTATTATCATTGGTCAAAAATTTTTCAAACGTGTGATTGGTGTATTTTGTTTCGTACGACTGAGTGATATTTGAAATTTGAACTCTACTCAGTGAATCTATGCTTGAGTGTAAATGAACTAGATCGCGTTTTTTTAACATACGAATTATGTCGCCGAGTGTACATTATCGACATGTGTTGTTTACCGCGAACAAAACACACAACATTGATGTTTACTATTTTCCATTCCGTATTGGAAAATTACTGTCGAAGGAGATCACATTTTGTTGTTATATACAAGTATTTATACATTCATTACTTTTTACTATACCCCTACTAATATTATAAATGTGAATGTGAGTTTGTTTGTTACGTTTTCACGCAACAACTACTTAACCGATCATCATTGAACTTTGTACACATATTTTTGGAGATACTAGAAGTAACATAGGATACTTTTTATTTTGTAAAAAAAACCATATATTTTACTATAGTTTCCAATTGACTATAGTTTCAGCTGTTTGGATTTTTTCTATATTTATTTTTATTTCCATTGAAATGATCTCTGATGCTTATTTAATGACTTAAATGCGATCGAAGCCGCGGGTAAAAGCTAGTACTAGTATAAATATAGCTACATATATACGATAGAATAAGGTAGGCAGAGATCTTTAAAGTGGTCACGTGATTTACTTTTCCTAATGCCCAAATACAATTTTTCAACTTACAAAACCATAATTAATTGCTTGTTTAAATATTTATATAATAAGTAGATTGTTTTGATATGGCGAAAATTATTATTATTATTTTTTATGTATAAGAACAAGTGGACTGTATTTTTCAATGTAGGAAATAGATATAATTATCACAAAATGCATTCAAGTCGCGGGGAAAGGAATAGTGAAGCCCCACGTACTCTTCTATTTTTAAAATTGCCGTTAATAGAGGGGTGAGAGGAGGACAGCGGGGAACGGGAGAGGAAATTTACAAATGCAGTGTTTGCTTCCACTAGATTTTGGTTCGCGTATTTTTTATTAGGACTGGAATACAGATATCGAAGCGGTAAAGTTATACATATATATATATATATATATATATATATATATATATATATATATATATATATATATATACAAAGTATTTATTAATAATATTATGTATCTATGTATATATTATACTATGTAGATCTAAGATTAATTATGTTTAGTGTATTTATTATGTATTAATGTTCATACACCATCTGTAACTCCCTCTGTGCAGCTCCTGAATTATTTTCTTTCTTAAATTATCTCTCCAGACAGGTTAGCTGGTTGAAAATGCCCCTTTAGGCATTAAGTTCGCCGATTTGTGAAACTCTTATAAATAAAGAATTTTATAATTATTATGTACATCTATTTGTGTAGATATTAATAATGTAAGATACATTGTATTATACCATGAGCATCAGGACGGGGAAGGACAAGAGTAAAACCAGTAAAACCTAGACACGATACGCGCTCCCAGATTGAATCCCAGCGGCATATTGTTAAAATATGATAGTTAACCCTTCGTCGGGCGCCCCTCAAAAATTCTTAAGATCGGGCGCGGTGTGCTTGACGGGCTCATTGAGATAATTGATTTTTTCTAATTAAATCTGAGATGAAAATCAAAATCAATCTTTTTTATTGGAATGTTTAGAAATAAATTTTATACAAAAGTAATAGAATTTTTTTCCCCTTTAAATCAGACTAAAAACTAAAACCTACAATTGCTGTGCCTGTGAGATCGGCCGCGCCCGATGGAGGGTTAAGGAAGTTATGTAGCTTTTATTATATGTTTTTCTTTCACAGAACGGCCTCCTTTCTTCTTTGCCGTATTTGGGGAAATACCTCTGCGCCCTCGCCACGTCTGTCTTAGCAGACTCTTTGAGGCGCACTGGGAAACTTTCCACGACCACTGCCAGGAAGCTCTTCACTGGTATTGCTGTTGGGTTGCCAGGTAAAGTATTTTTTTTATCACCATACAGTCGTGAAAGAAGCGGTATAAACTGAAAATGAAATGTTAGTAGGGATAGTGGGAGGTACTTTTTATAAATTAAGTTGATTGATTACTTTTACATTTGTTTTTGTTTTTTAAATATTAAAACTCTAAGTGAACTAGTCATGTCACATCACTATGATAAGTAAAGCTGGCAACATTTAAAAAATAGTTTTGTAAGTTAGTCTATGGAAGTAAAAATTGTAGTTTTTATAAAATTAGGGCAAACAATATAACACATATTTAATTATTTTTTTCAGGTTTTCTCATGATCGCTCAAGGCTTCTTCGGTTACGACAGGGTGTGGTCGGTTGCGATCTTTACAATTGCCCTGACTATCAATGGCGCAGTGACTGCTGGTTATTTGGGGAATGGACTTGACATTGCACCTAATTTTAGTGGTAATTATCTAAAAAACAATATTTTTAATGACATTTAGTGTTGCCAGTAAAACATTGTTCCATTTTCCCATATTTAAGGGAAATTTTGGAGGGAAAAATAAATACTTGCGTTAGTGAAAGAGTACAGTACAGTTGATATGAAATATATATAATAATATAATTTAAAAAGAAATTAAAATCATATTTATTTTTAAAATGCTTTTATTCAATTGACGAATACCTCAGTGATTCGAAGCAGTAAATGAAATTTAGTTTATTAATTGAAATTGTTTATTATTATTATTGTATTGTATCATATTGCTGTGCCCTGACCGGGTGTCACATTGACACTAAACTGTACTGACATCTTAATTATTATAATTGTTATATGCAATAAAGATATTTGAATTAATTGAATCCAAACATTAGTTTCCGCATAAACAGTTCTCAAATACTTCCTGCTTTATAAGAAACGTGTGTTTTTGAAAAACTTGACTTATTTATTACACCCGGATGTGCAATAGTATCCGGCTTCTATTGAACACGTACGTGATATAATAATGTAGATTAAAATTGATTAAAAATATAATTATCACAATGCATGTTGGCAATCAAAAAATCAGAAGAAACAAGAAAGATGACACTGACAGACTAAACGTCAAAACCTCAAATCTTCTTAAATACAGTAATGCCCCGCTTTACGCGAGTGATACGTTCCGGAAAAAACTGAAATTCCCGCGACCATAGAGAAGTTGATGACTACATTATGTTTATACGCACTCTTTCGCGTAACGCGTGGCAATAGAGCACGAAATTTGAATTTTGTGTTATAGTGAAACCGCGCATAACGGGGTCGCGTAAAGCGGGATATTACTGTAAGTATTTTCGGCTTGTAGAATCGACCGCTACAGATATAATTTATATTAAAAGAACAATTGAATTATTTTTTTTCAATTGTTATTTTCTTTAGAGATTTGTATATTTATTTATGTCCTTTTAGGTACGATATTTGGAATGGCTAACACGTTGTCTTCTTTCGGCGGTTGGTTATCGACGTTTATGGTTGGAGAGTTGACCAAAGATAATGTAAGTGTTTATTTTTTAAATTAATGCTCCCTGCAAATAAAATCATATTGTCAGTTTAGTTTTAGCTGTTGTTTTCCTTTTTACACACACAAATTTAATTAAAGTCGGAGGCTGAATTAGGTATATGAACATTTTCTTTTTTTATTATTTACTTTAGTAATTAGGCTCTAACAGAGCGCTTTTATTCGTTAAATATAAATGAAATTAATTATTACAATCAATTTGATTTAGCTGCTGCATACTGGTATTGTCCACTTACATACTAATGTCTACTATGACGTAGAGGAATAGCTGCTGTATAGAATGCCCCTACATTGTCATTCTGTTATTTCAGGAAACTTATGAAAGCTGGCAAATCGTGTTCTTCATATTAGCGGCTACGTACATCGTCGGAGCACTTACGTTCGTCACGTTTGGTTCTGGCGAGTTGCAATCGTGGAACAGTGGGACTGAAATCACAGCCAGCGGTACCGAGAAGCACCCGCCCGAAGAGGAACCTCTTAATGAAGAAAAGGCGTAAGGTTATATAATATAACAATTTTTTTTAAAGTGTATCTATTTATTTATTATATAAAATGTATTTATAGAGGACAACGCAAACATATAAATCAGACCTGGAATTTAAAAAATACATACCTTATAGGTATGTAGACATCTCGTTATTATATCTCCGTCAACTATATAGTATATATTAAAACACGTAGTTTTTTTAAAAATTATTATTATTAAGATATTGTTTGACGTGTTTTCTCTAGAGCAGCCATTCTCAAAGTGGTGTTCCGCGGAACCCTAGGGCTAAAATACTGCAAAAAATACCTACCAAAGGGAGATCATAAGGTTACATCTAAATATTCCAACTAAATATTACGTAATATTACATTGCAATATGATTATTCATAAATACATATAAATCAGTTTTTTAATATTATATTAAGGCTTTTTCCTTCGCCAAAAAAGTTTGAGTACCGCTGCTCTAGAGGGATTTTATATTTAATATACACTTGTGGAAAAAATTAAAGGATCAAAAAAAAATCCGAATTTTTCGACGTTTTTCAGGTGGCTGTATTTCAAACAGCAAGCTTGAAAGTGCTTTTTTTAAAACTCCGGTACGACCATTTTAAAGGGAAATACAGCCACCTGAAAAACGTCGAAAAATTCTGATTTTTTTTTGAGCCTTTAATTTTTTCCACTAGTGTATATATGTATGTATGTAATATATTTTTATTATATATTTATAATAAACACTCAGTTCAAATGTATTAGTTTTTTAAAAATATATACCGGGTGATTCAATTGAAGGGTTGCAGCTGAAAATGCGATATTAAGAATCGTTAGTAATGTCTATTGTTATGGGTCATATCATGGTCACCCTATGCCATAAAGTTAATGAATGAAAACCGTGTAATTTTATAAGCTCGTCGCCTGAAAAAACCCATTCTTTGTAAAAATGATGCGATGCTTTTGTTTGTTGACATTGGACTTATGCGATAGTGTTTTTGTTAGAAATTTCAATTTTTTCTAATACTAACGCTCAATGTCCATGATTTATGCTAAGACACAGGACACTTTATAAGTCTTGTAAATTCAAAACGAATAAAACTTTATAGATTTATTCACTTTTAGTAATTACACTTTTACTCGTCAATACAAATAAAAATGTAAATTAAATTAATTTAATAATTATTAATTTGATTTAGCTGCTGTATACTGGCATTGTCCACTTACATACTAATGTCATAATAATATATAATAAATCTACTATGATGTAGAAGAATAGCTGCTGTATAGGGGCATTGTCATCCTATTATATGCCTGCAGGTAAACATAAAATATTATGCAAATGAAATCTAATACCACATTTTCGGTTCCAAACGTTCAATTGAATCACCTGTATGTATGTATAATAAAAATATTAGATTTAAAATAGAAAAAGGCTGTAAATGTAAAGGATTGTGATTATTATTTAACTATAAAATGAGGATAAGACGCGCCTTCGAGGAGATATTAGCACGCAGGGCGGACTAAATATTTCTCTATGGGTGCGTACGATTATAATATTTCATATATGCTTTCTGGTATGCTATGACACTTTGTAGTAATGATGTAAGGGGTCATTCAAGTATTACGTAAGCGCTTGAGGGGGCGGGGGAGTCTTTGCTTTGCTTATTTTTGATGACATGGTGGATGGGGGGGTCGATATCGTGATTACGTCAGCAATTATATCAATAAAAAAAAGAATACATTAAAAGAAAAATGCATATAGGTACCAATGATTACGTAAGCATGGGGGGGGGGGGGAAGAGGTTGGCTTACTTTTGCTGACAGGGGGGGGGGGGGGTGTAAATAATTGTAAAAAATCTGCTTACATAATACTTGAATGGCCCCTAATAAAGAGAAAAGTAGACGATAAAGTACAGGTAGTCCTTGTTTTTCGTCGCGGGTGGCAGCGCGGGGGAGTTGGTGGGGAACGCAGCGTTCTTTTGTTTTAGTTCGAATCGTCACGTGAGTAGGTGTGTACGCACTAAATATATTAGCAAAAAGGGCGGAAAATTGTGTTATTTAAATCTATTTATTTATGTTACTTATTAGCGAGTAATTTCCAAAGCAAACACGTACTTTTAAGTTAAAATATCAATAGAAAGCAAAGTTACCCAAATGTATAGAAAAATGTGTCTCGTTTTGCGTTGTTTCGTTTTGTGTCACTATTCTTTGGTACCTAACATGACGTAAAACCAAGGACTTTCTGTAATTATAATAGTAATTGTTTCTTCAACTGTAATTGTCATTTTTTAAGGAACTTTATCGCTGGGTTCTGTTAACATGGTGAAATCTACATTGCAATTTTGCAGAGCAATTTAAAGTTGTGTAGATTCTTCGTTGTTGTATTGAGAGTTCAGAAATCAATGACAAAATGTTAACAGGAGCCGGCTTTATGAGTGGATAACCACATGTCATAGTGTGTCGATTGTAGTAAAATTAATGTGACCAGACCAGACTTCTTGTGTTGTCTAAGAATGTATGTATGTATGTACATTTGTCCCGTACTTACTACATTATTAACTTATTAAACTAAGGGGCTAGACGGGGCGGTGCCCTGGCGTACAAACCATAAATTGAACTAGTGAAAATTTTTCCTACATTCGGAATATAAATAAACCAGATTCCAGGAATGTGACTTTAATAATGGCAACTTATTTAAAAAATACAGGTGAATTCACAACAAGTCTCGAACATCTTTGTTTGAAACTTGTTGGGAACTCCCCTTGTATTCTTAGTTTAGTTGGGGCTCTAGTTTATTTTTTGCCCCAGGGCCTTTGGTTACCTAGCTACGCCACTGATACTATTTCTAATATTGAACTTGGCTTCAGTTACGGGACAGTTGTATAAATCAGTTATTTATTTGTGTTTTTGGAGCTGGCTGTATAATGGCGGTTTCATATTGGTCTTAACACTGAAAAGGCTGGGGCGGTCATTCAACCAATGGAATTTTATTAATGATTGTAGTTTAAAATTACATTGTGCAGTCATTTGACTGTATGTAGACAGATTTACCAGTCTTTTTAATGTTAAATAACGCATGCGGGAGTGCTAGGGATTTTAAAAATATGTAGACATGTGTTAGTTGCTACTCCCGGAGAATTCTCGCATTCGGTTTAGGTAGTATTTTTGTACTTGTTCGACAATTTAAGACAATTTATTTAATTACCAGTGTATTTTTTTTTAGTATAAAAAACGACCATAGATAAATGCAGTTTCTGTAACTTTTTGTACTATAAGACATAGATTTAAGGGTTACAAACTAGTGTAGCGTGATTTGTAGAGAAATAAGGTTGTAAATTCGCTGAATTTGGCCTAATTAAGCAGAGTCTCCTGCGCATGTGTTTTCGATATTGGGGCGTGGCCATACACGTTTTTGTATTCGTACACAATGTTTCGATGTTTTTGTGTAATGTTTCGAAAACACACGCGCAGGAGAGGCGGCTTTAGTTGTACAAAGTGTTCTAGGCTTCAACATAAGAACACAAACAAGTGTTTCAGTGGAAACCATTTTACCATTAGCGAATAGCCTGTTTGTTACCTGTCGAATTAGTAGCCTACATAAATAGCTTCAGTTATATTATTTAAATGTGTTTACGTCCTTGTTCTCGTGTAAATAAAACTACTGGTTTACTGTGGGCTTATCACGAATTTTAGTGTGGCTTTCGAACCGAGTTCGCTTCAAGCGATTTGTATGGAAATTTGAGCAGCGCCACCGCGTGCGGATTTGGAACTACAATATTTTAGATACTTTTTGTTAATTTTTAACGTCTCGATCTTTCGTTCATTTGATAGATTGCTGGTGCTCGTTAGTCGTTAGTAAAAATTCATGATCCCGATTGCTAACGGATCCATTTTACTTGTGACAGCTCGATTCGAAAGCCAGACTAAATTCGTGATAAGCCTACTGGTTTTAAACGACGGTAGCTCCATCTAGTAGTGGACATATGAACTATTGTATAGTACGTATAGTGCATTTGTCGCTGTACTCCTGGAGATGCAATGAATGCATGTTGTTTTATGCATTTCTATAGCTGTGATAAGGTGTTGTCTATGGTCGGTGAATTAGTTTTTGTTTTCTATGAGTCTCTATTTTAGAAAGGTACAGTAATTTAAATTTTTTTTTGAAAAAAAAAGCTCCGTTTGTGCTTTTACTGAAATCTTTGCCTTTGCAAGTTGTAAGTTTAGGGGGGATGTTATAAAATGTTCGTGCTATGGAAAAAAGAACTTATAATTTTTGTTGTCAATTTTATTCTTCTTCTTTCTAATCTCTAATTAAGAGTTAAAGAATTCTGTCAATCTCGAGTATTTAAGTGAAAAATAAACCTCAAAATTTAACTTTTCTTTATTAAAACCTTCACTGTACCGTTTTGGGGAGACGAATGTGCTCCATTCAAACTGACAGGGCACACTTCTCTCGTTATACTATCCCGGGACGGTATGTAGAAATAAAAAATATATTTGGAACTATTTCTTAATTATTTTTGCTTATTTTATTTTATAAACAACAAACGGCTATAGGCAGTTCCTAAATTACGACCAGTATTTTTATGAAGGAATATGTAAAACAAAATAATGTTAGTTAATTTTTTTACGGATTTGTGAGATCTAACCGTAAAGTAGGTTATTTATTTCTATATTTGCTTTACGGTCTTTTGATACTTGTTTTCTGTAATAATTTATTTGCCTAGTACAGTGGTTCTTAATCTTTTTTTTAACGTAATCTACAATGAGTAAATATAAATAAAACGCACATAAAATTGTTTAAAATCATACTTATTAATGGAAGTGTTACATCATTCTAGAAGAAATATCTATATATATAAAAATCAATGGCACATTTCGTTGTAATTTTATAACTCAAGAACGGGCTCACCTATCCAAACCAAATGTTTAGGCACAAAATCGGTGGAGCGGTTCTTCATTTATCACATTTTAACTATATTGCCATCTTCGTATATTGGTAGCCCACGGAATATTCATAAGACGCGATGTGTTATGTACGAAAATACGGTCGACCGGATCTGTTTTTTTGTTTGAATAAATGAATTTGATGTATCAATTTTTTTTTTTATATTTCACTTTATACGTAGCGAAGCACGTACCGGGCCGCTTGTAAACTATAAGTATAGTACTATAGTTACGTTAATAAATTTAAGATTGATTGGTTAAGAACCACTGGCCTAGTGTGTAAACTTTAGACTGTAGAGGTACATCGGCAATACTAATGTAATGCTAATAAAAACTGGAGCAGTAATTTGACCTGAAGGAATTTTGAAAATTTTATTTAAATAATATAATTTTGAATATGAAAAATAAAATGTTATGCAGTCAGAGCTATCATAGTGAATTTGGGCAGCCTTCCTGGTGTTAATAACTGAATGATTCTCAAATATAGTGTCTGGGTTAAAATTTAACCGTTCAATTTGTTATTTAGAATAATATATTTTTTGATGTATTTTTTTAACACTAGGTTTACGGGACGCGTCAATTTGACGCATTTTGACTTTTATCCGAGAATTACCAAAAACTGTTAAAATTTTTATTTTTTCTCTTTGTATGACTTTTATTCATTGATCGAGGGAAATATATATTGAAGTCTATTTTCTTTAAAAGTGTTGAATTACTTAACTTGTCTATGTGATATACCTATCGCTACGATATGCGTCAAATTGACGCGTTTTAGTAGAAGTAGGTATATAGAAAACGTCCGTTAACCTAGTGTTAAGGTTCTGCTATTAAATTTTGATTAATTTAAAAGACTATGTGGGGTCTCATAAATAAAAGATTGTTATTTATGAGAAAAAATATCATTTTTTGTGTAATACTTACTTCGAATAAAGTATAGGCAGACAAGACGTCAAAACTAAATTGTTTTTTTTTTTTAAATATTTTTCTCTTAATTAATTACCTATTCATTTTAAATTATAATTAATGTATCTAATGACATTTAATTAAAGTTGAATTTTGTGTTTATCTATATATATATAAAACATTTTAAATTAAATAAAGTTGAATTTTAAATTGTGTTTATCTATATATATATAAATCAATAGCACTTTTCGTTGTAATAGGATTAAGTCAATTTTGTATTGTTATCAACAGTACGATTCTTTTTTTTATATTTGTCTAGAACATTCTGTATTTTGTGAAAACATTTTAAATTAAATAAAGTTGATATTGGTGTATTTCTGAAGTTCAATAATGCTAAATAAGGGTCCGATTTTTCCAGTGCAGCTTTCTTTAACAAATTTTTTACAGTTCTGACATTTCTCTCTGCGAGCCCGTTAGATCTAGGGTAATGAGGAGAACTAGTTGTATGATCGAACTCCCAGTGATATGCAAACTTCTTGAACTCTTCAGATGTGAATTGTGTGCCGTTATCAGAAATTACTTTTTCGGTATTCCATATCTTGAGAACGTCGCCTTAAGTTGATTTATGACAGTCTTACTTTGTAGATTTGACAAAGTGAGGACCTCCACATACTTTGAGAAGTAATCAACTATTAGTAAATAATATTTTTCATTGTATAGAAATATGTCTGTGGCCACCGTTTCCCAGGGCTGCATAGCTGGTGGATGCGGCGTGAGCGGCTCCCTCGGTTGTTCATCCCGGTATGTCGCGCACGTGATGCAGGCACGCACGTACTTTTCGATGTCCTCTGACATGCCTAACCACCATACTAATTCCCGTGCCCTGCGCTTACATTTTTCAATTCCTAAATGACCCTCATGTATTCTGTTCATGATGTCATTTCTCATGCACTGTGGTATGACTATCCTATTGTTACGAAACAAAATTTCATTGACTACATGAAACTCATCTTTTAAGTGCCAATATCTTCTTACTTCAGGACTTGCTTTATGTTTATTATCCGGCCAACCATTCTGGTAATAATTCATTATAATACATGATATTTTATCATTTTTTGTTGCGTCTTTTATTTTATTTAAGTTATTATTTGTGAAGCAGGTATTTTTGTAAAAAAGATTGACATGATTTTCGACGTTTTCTATGTCGCTTATTTCTTCTACGGTCGCCGACCGGCGCTCGTGATAGCGCTCGTATTTAATAGATTATATTTTGCAATTGTAGAAGCATTCTCTGTAGTCTAAGGGGCGTATCTTGAAGACATTTCTTGAATATGGCTTCAAGGGGCTTGTGACAGTCTCATTTTCGTGCCCATAAATGAATTGATGAAATTTTTTGCTATCCGCCAGGAGCTCCTTTTCAATTTGGGCATATCTGCCATTCCTGTCAAATATGTGACCTGAAGAATTTTATACATGTCGCGCCATTCAAATATTACTATTTATTGCGATTAAACTTAACGCCGTTCTCAGCTGCTCGGCGCAACACTCGCTCCAACCGCGCGTCGTGCTCTTCCTTCGTGCGCCCATACACCAACAAGTCATCTATAAACAATTCAACACCTTCATCATTAAATATTTTATACATGGCATTATGAAACACTTCTGATGCACTGCTTATTCCAAATGGCAACCTTAGAAACTTGTATCGTCCAAACGGCGTAGCAAAACAACATAAATTGGAGCTAGTCTCATCCAGAGCTATCATGTAAAATCCGTTGCTCGCGTCTAGATGTGAGAAGTATTGTGCGCCAGACAAAGTAGACGTAATTTCTTCTATTGTTGGTAACTGGAAGTGACTCCTTTTTATGGCTCTGTTTAGGTGTTGTGGATCGAGGCAGAGTCTTATTTTTTTATCAGGTTTCTCCACAAGAACTATATTAGACACCCAATCAGTCGGTTCATCGACGCGTGATACTATACCCAATTGTTGCAAACGATTCAATTCATCTAATAATTTCGGCCTAAGTTTAATCGGCACCTTCCTGGCGCTTCTTACAACGGGAGGCACGGACTCATCAACTATGATTTTGTGTTCCCCGGGTATGCGGCCTACTCCTGAAAATATAGATTTATACAACTTGAATAACACATCGTAGTCATTATTACAAAGCATCTCATTGATTCTTATTATTAAATTTAATTTTTCACAAGCATTACGAGACAATAGATTATTGCAATTTACATTTAATACGAATACTTTACATTTAATTTTAAAATTTTTATGACATATATGCGGCGTAAAATAGCCTGCTACTGGTAATACTTGTTTACTAACTTCCCGTAAGATGGCGCTAGTCGGCGTCAGTAAATTTGTACTAAAACCGGCCGATTTGAAACTACCCATTGACATAATACAAGCGTCGGCCCCACTATCTAATTTAAATGACACACTGACCCCATTGACCAATAAAGTTTGATGCCAACCCCTAGAATTCACACTATTTACCTCGATATTATCGACTAGGAGTTGTTCCAGTTCATTCCCGGAATGATCTACTTCGTGCGTGTTTCGCAGCACTTTCTCACAACACTTAGCATAATGCCCCCTATTATCACATTTGTGGCACTTAACTCGAAACGCGGGACATCTGTATTTGGCATGAACACCATCACACTTAACACAACGCTGAGCGCGCTCGTTCCTGCGAGCCCCTCGCCCTCGCGCCGTGTGTGAAGTTGAGCGCGTGCTGACCGCAGCGGCCTCCATCTCGGGGGCCGGCGTCACCCGCACAGCGCCAGCTTGGTCGCCTGCCGCCTCCGCCGCGCGACACCACGACTCAGCTTCCTCCAGCGTTAGATCCCGTCTCCGCAGCAATCGTTCCCGTAACTGTCTGTCTGCGATGCCTCTTATTATTTGAGTCAGTATCAAACTGTCTCGTAATCCGCCGAATTCACAACTTTTACTTTTTATTCTTAGCGCCGCCAAGAATTTACTGAAGGTTTCATTCGATTGGTATGTTTCGAAAAATATGTGACGCTCGAAGTTAATATTTTTATGAGGATCGAGCCTTGCCTTGAATTTTGCACTTAATAATTGTGTTTTTCACTTTCACTGAAGTCCAATTCTTCATATATTTCATGGCCATGTTTGCCAATTGTGTGCAGAAATAATGCGAACTTTTCTCTGCTGGCGGCTTCCTCGCGCCCTGATGCAATCAAATACCAGTCGAAAGTCCTCTTCCACACGCGCCAGTTGTCCGCCAAGTTGCCGTCTCCGGCCATCGGCGGCGGTTGTTGAACTGACATTGCATTTTTTGCACCGTTATTACATTGCATTATTATTATTATTACTATTCAATTCTCACTGCTTTAAATTCAACCCCACACCTGACACCATGTTGTGTTCGGGAGCAGTGAAACGACCGTGCATGCTAGATGTCAACTGACTTTTATTTTATTTCACAAGTACCTTCATATACAACAGAACCCCTGATTTAGAGCATGCTATGTCCTACCCTATAAATAAAGTTTCATTAGGTTTGAGAATAAAAATCCTTTTTATAATATACTAGCAGTTGCCCGCGACTACGTCTGCGTAATAATGAAGATATAAAGTACTGTGAAGTTTAATGATGTTTCATATTTCAGTCAACAGAAAATGCCTTCCACACCCCTGTTGCAAAATCTGCTAACTGCCTTTCCGTCAAATTTCTAGTTTGTAGCAAAAAAAATATACAAACCTGCGAGAGCCCTTACAACTCCTTAATCTGGCCCCGTTGCAAAATCCGTTCTTTGCAGACGTCAACTAACTATAAACTACCTCCCTGTCAAATTTCATCTTTGTATGTCAAGCGGATTTCGAGAGAACTTTCGCTTTTGTTTTCATTGAATTAGATATGAATTACAATGTGAACTTAAAATAAAATGAAATATATCTTAAAAACAATTGAAAAACTGACAGCACATTTGCCCGCCAAAATTAGGCACAGACTTCGAATTGTGTGAACTTAAAATAAAATGAAATATATCTGGCTGTATGGGCTCGATCCCTTTGTCTTAAAAACAAAAAAAAAAAGAAATATCATAGACATCGAATTGTGTGAACTTAAAATGTAATATTTCTTAAAAAATAAACAATTGAAAATAATTTTATAGCCTATGTTCATCAGGGATTTTTTACGATTCTAATGGTAAAAGAATTTTTCAAATCGGTCCAGTAGTTTCGGAGCCTATTCAATACATACAAACAATCAAATGTTTCCTCTTTATATAATAGTATAGATGTCTTAATATAATTTTGTAGGTAGGATTAAAAAATAATTGACACTCACCAATGATAAGTGAAGTATCATAAGGCATTGAGAAGTTGCTTAGGTGTGTGCATTCGTCCATGATGCCGCGCATGAATTGCAGTGCCTCTCTGTCTCTCCAATGGATTTTGTTTATGTCTATCTTCTTCTCCGGCTTCTGTTTCACGAAAGGCAAACTCATCCACAGATCGGTCGTGAACTCAGTCACTAACCACGGCTTCTTATCATTCGCCCTCTCTTTCCCGCTCTTCTCGCTTTTAACTTCCTTCTCTTTCACGCATTTAACCGTCTCCTTCGAGTTCGAATTTTCAATAACCTCCGTCTCTTTCGCACACTTAACCTCCGAATTCAAATTCTCAACTACTTCCGTTTCCTTCCTGCATTTAACTATCTCTTCTGAATTCAAATTCTCAACTACTTCCGTTTCCTTCGTACATTTAACAGCTTCCTGTTCCAAATTCAAATTGACATCCGTCTTTTCTCTTATTTCGATATTAAGTTCTTTTTCTGTATCGCCTAAATTCTCTTTCAGCATATTGTTATTTAATGCGGCCATATGATGTATACCATGTATATTGTCTATGATATCCACAGTGCTATTACTGTGAGTGTTCGTGTTGTCTCTTAAAGGCTCGATGTTCTTCAATTCATTTATGTTACCTGAAACAGACAACAACATTGATACACAAAATATACTTAGACCTGTATTCAGAAATTATACTCAAGCATAGATTCACTGAGTAGAGTTCAAAATTCCAAACATCACTCAGATGTGTCAAACCAAAATAGACCAGTCGCACGCTTGGAAAATTGTTAACATGATTGTTGACCAATGATAATAATCCATTGCAACTGTCTACTGTCACTTAGCTGTCATTACGTTCTCTTACACGCATTTATAAGAAATCGTTTCAATCGTTACTTATTAAAATATAATTAAATGCTTAAATTGGATATTTGATATATAAGGATATGCAAAATATTACTATTTTATTTTGATTACTGTCTAATGGTTGTCGTGTTTGAAGATTTATTATTTATTAGTAAATAACTTTTACTGCATAAAATGTAATAAAATGCATTTAAGTAATGATCAGGAGGTCACAGATCAAACTGCACTCAAGTGTTATTTCTGAACGGGTCTTAGATATAATTTTAATCTGCTCCTCATTGATATTATTCAATTCCTCTAATCTTTGGAAAGATTAGTACAACTTTGCAAAATTAATACCAATTTTATCTTCATCCAATAACCTTTTCAATTGTTTATTAAAATTAACATTATGGTAGGTTAAAAAATCACCTCTGTAGATTGAAAAGCGAGCGAACTTTCTTCCAAAGAAAGCCTCGTCCACCACCGTATTTTCTTCTCTCTATATATGCCGTCCGAGAGATACATTTATTGACTGTGACATTACACCCTGGAAGAAATCATAGTAATATTAAGGTGACCAACTATTTTTTGTTCAAAAAGAGTACACTTTGCAAGTATTTCATAGGTAAAAAAAAGAAGAAAAAATGATAAAAACTTTATTTTCTTTTAAAAACATTTTCTTCTTCAGAGTGGATTTGTTTTTGCTAAATGAGGACGTTCGTCTAATAATGTAGTCACACCCGAACAACTTTTATTTTGCAACTGTTAAGACGCCAATAATCATTCCCTAGTGAAAATACCCTTTCAACAGCAGCATTAATAATTAATTAATAAAACAATCTAAAATAGTGTTTTAGAAATACAAATGAATATAAAATTATACAAATGAGCACTTTCAGAGTACGGTTTGCGAAAAAAGAGTACAAAATTCAGTAAATGAGTATCAACTTAGTAATATACACATGGGCGTAGCCTAAAAAACTTAATTATCTAGGTACTAACTACAATACTTAATATCCGTAAAAAAGGTCACACTCGACAGTCGTCAGCCGACACAAGAAAGTTAACCGAGGTAAGACAGTG